>JAWQUS010000045.1:0-11965 GCA_036365455.1 Macrosoma leucophasiata | reverse complement strand
ATCACGGTGTTGCGCATGACCCTTGGCGAACACCGATAGTCATTGCCTCCTACTTTCAGGCCCCTGCGATTCTCGGCCTTCTCTCCGAGATCTTGCTCTTCGTGGCTCTGGTGCTCGTCATTGTTGCTGCCAACATCATCCCGGTGCAGCGCTTCAAGCTGCGGCAGCTGCGGGCCGCCCTCGAGGTGGACGCCTCCGTGGCCATGGAGATCCTCTACGCGCCACAGGGTGCACTCGCAGGGGCCGCCACCACCAGGACCCGCCGCTATCACCGCAGTCGCACAGCTGCACCCCTCCTCCATGTACGTCGCGTCACCGCTATACCGCCCTTCAACAGGGGTGCAGATGGCGGGCAGTGCGCTGATGATGGCGCCGTCGCCCCTCGTGGTGCACCCTCCCCCTACGGCGAGGCGAGCTACCTGATCCCGCAGCCACGTGACGACGCAGCAGAGAGAGCGGAGGCACCGCCGGCAGACGCCGCACCCACAGCTGAGTCGCACGAGGGCACTCCGTTGCGTGCCGGCAGCTGCGGCGCGTCGCTGAAGGAGGAGGACGCAGCCTTCGCCGCACCGGCGGGCATCGTGTCACCGGCGGAGGTGCTGCTGTGCACCGGCACCACCGCGCAGCTCGCCGCACGCGCCACCGCGGATGTGGGAGACGACGACGACGCACGCGAGCTGGATTCGCTCTACAGTGCCGCCACGCCGCCGCACGGCGCCACCGACGACGACGGCGACAGCGGCGAGGTGCGCGCCTTCCGCGACGACGCCGGCCGCCCCGCAGCCCTCACCGGCACCGCCACCACCAACGCCGCAGCAGCCGCGTCGCTGACGGTGCCGCCCACACCGTTGCGGCTGCACGCACACCCGGCGCTGCAGGGCGGTGCCGCCAACACGGACTGGATGTTCACGCAGACGCCACCTGGTGAGCCCCGACGTGCTGGAGGAGAGCCGGCCGTCCACGCCGCGCAGCCAGCCGGTGCGGTCACGGCTGCAGCGGCTGCGTGACCATGTACTGCACTTAGCGGTTGGCCCGGAGAGTGGAGAGCTCGGCCATCAAGTGTTTTCTGAGCCAGATAGGAGTGGAGGTGAGGGAAGAATAGGATGTGAGGAGGTTGTTCGTACCGGGGGTGGGGAGAGCTCGTCTGTGGATCGCGACGTGCGACGTTGTGTCACGCGTGCCCGGAGTTCGTATCAACGGAGGAGAAGGCAGCAGTCGTTGTTGATGCACTGGATTCTCATTGTGGTAATGGTAGTGGTCTTTGTGGCTTGGGTGATGGTGCTCATTACGATGAGTTTCCAGCTCTCTTGGCTCATTCACCGACTACTACGATATGCTGGTGATGAACATGGGCGATGACTGTATAGCATGGAGGACGCTCTACAAGGCCCAAATCGCACAGTTTGTGGCGGCAGCGGTGATGGCTCTCGTGTGTCTGGTGATTGTTGTCGTAGTGAACAGACGTCGTGTTTGGTAGCGACGGATATGCGGGTGATGACGGATAGCTTAACCACCAGAATGTGTAAAGATTACTTTTTAATAGGTTTTTTTGAACGAAGCGTGCTGTGTTCTTTTTTGGAAAGAGGCTGTGCAATCACAGAACTGCGATGGCTCCGTTGAGCTTCTCGTAGCGTACGCTGAGTTGTCTGCACTGGGTGACGTGTTCAACGCCCCCGCACACATTTCAGCAACATCTCACTTTGCCTCGCTGATTTCACACAGGAAAACCATTTGTCCGTTATTTTGGGGGTATCATTTCTTTTTTTTGCCACCTAAGCCGCGTGGTTGTCTTGCTTTACGAGATGAGCTCCGCTGCGTGTTTGTCTGTGTGTTCTGAATAGAACACTTTAGGACTTTCTTCACTCTTTTTTTCTTCGAGGCTAACGTTGTTGTCGGTTGTGATCCACAGTCTCCGAGTCAGCCTCAAATCACTTGCAGTTTTAAACGCACAGTTCTTCTCAGCCTACGGATACGTGTGCAAGGAAAAAACGCTACTTTCTCCTCCCGGTATTTTCCCCAGTTAACATACCTTTTTAATTTTCTTCGAAAGATCCACCATTGATTTTCTTTTATGGCTTCTTGTGAACTATTAATTGGTTGGACAGCAGCGGCTTTTTGTTTAAGAAGCGCACAGTTGACGCACGTCGTTTCCTTTAGTGTTGTTGCCTATAGGTCAATCACGTTACTTCTGTTGCCTTTCTTGTCGACCCGTGTCCTTTGCTTTGAGGTCACCAATCGCAAATGAGCAGCGTCACACCTGCGCACTTCCTCTTGTTCTCGATTCGACCCCTTCTTCCTTTCTTCTTTTCATTTCTGGACGATCACAGCTCCGCAGCCATCATACACTGGTGACTCTTCCCAGTTGTTGTCAGCTCTCCTCACGGCCCACCGGCACTCTTGAAAGCTTGCGCTGCCACTCTTGACCACTATGTATGTTTTCTTTCTCCCCGGGTAGTTGTCTCTTCTTTTTTGTTGTTGATTTGTTAAGGGGTGTGTGCGCAACCGTGTACCCCTCCAATCTTTCCAAAAACAACGTTTTTGGTTGTACTCGCGTTCTCAACTGTCACACACAACACCTCAAACACATCTTCACCATTCCCTGCTCCCCTCCCCCGCTGCTGCAAGCCTGCCTTTGCCTGTCTGCTCTCCAGACGCCGCTGCCTTCTTGTTCCCGTTGCCTTTCCTGTGCACTGACCCATGTCCCTTCAATGCATTCATGTAAAGCAGTCATCACGGTCTCCCCGCAAATCAATCCCCTCCTCTCCCTTCCTCCCCTCCGTACCCTCTCGACTTCAGACCCATACTCTACTTCTCCCCCACAAGGCACCCAGGCCACCTTAGCGCTGCGCAATGCTGCCCTCCACCACGCAGGACAACAGCCGGCTCCACCACCCCCGCGACACAGCAGCCTCCTCCTCTCCCCCGCGCTGCACACGCCAGAGCTCCGCAACCCTCACACGCCACGCCTCCTCCGCCACGTACCAGCCGGCAGCACCGCAGCCACTGCCACTGCAGCCGCTGCCACCCCCATCGCCGTACCCGCCATGGAGCACACAGCAGCAGCACCAGCAGCAGCCACCACCGCCGCCACCCGCAGCCGCAGCGCAGGACCCTCCGACGGTGCAGCTCGGCCTGCACGTGGCCATGGCGTCCGTCAAGGTCATCCTGCTCAGCTACGTGCTGCTGGTGGTGGCCATCTTCGCCGCCATGGCTGTCCTCTTCAGCACGTGGTGGACACCGGTCAGCCGCGACTGGGTCATCTTCACCCGCGCACGCGACGCCACGCTGCCCGCCGCCGCCTACGCAGCCGCCATTGCGGGGCCGGCGGGTGAGCGCGTGACGGACTACGCGGCCTACGCCCCCTGCACCGTCCTCAAGCAGCATGGCTGCGATGTGCTGACAGCCGACAACGTTAGTTCCTGGATGCAAAGCATGGAGGAGCCTCACTTACCCTTTTCTGTGTTCCTCGGCTACTTCCAGAACCCCTTTGTGAAGATAGTCGGATGCTCCGTGGTGGCGACATCTTCCATTGGCGCCCTCTACATCGACCTCCCGTACACTCCCCGCTGGACAATACCGGTGCCAGCAGACGCCACCTCGAATCTGCACGCCGCCACCGCCTTGAGCAGAACAGAGGAACGGACACCAACGACATGGTCGAGCACCCACAGCTCTCATGGAGCTCCCTCCACGGACACCGACGTCACAGACGCTCTTTCAGCAGCAGACGCCTCTACGCCTCCCTCCACTTCCCTGCTGATTGTCCTCAACAGTTTCGACGAGAACGCCGTCAACGGTGCCTTCGCCCTCACCTGCGACTCGGACCAGCACACCGCCGCCATGCTCAACCTCACCACCGCCGCCCACGTCAACCTCACCGGCACCGTGCCCGCCACCCCTCCCGACGCAGCCGTGGCGCTCTCGGCGGACGCGCTCTTCGCGGCGGTGCCCAACACCTCCCTCTCCTTCGCCTTCGACACCGCCCTCGACACGTGCGCGGCGTACCTCGCCGCCTGCACCGACCCACACACCTACGTCCTCCTCGCCGCCACCAGCGAGCTCCACCGCTGCCCCGCCGCCCTCCCCGACAGCAGCAGCGCCGCCAGCACCGCGGACAACGCCACCGTCGTGGTGTGTGCGGTGGCCCTGCGTGAGACCGACGTCGATCCCGCCCTCAGCACCGACCTCTCCTACACCGCCACCGGCATCTTCACCTTCGACCTTGTCATCACGGTGTTGCGGATGAGCTTCCGCGGAACAGGAATAACCATTGCCTCCTACTTTCAGGCCCCCGCGATTCTCGGCGTTCTCTCCGAGAGCCTGCTCTTCCTGGCCCTGGTGCTCGTCATTGTTGCTGCCAACATCATCCCCCTGCAGCGCTTCAAGCTGCGGCAGCTGCGGGCCGCTCTCGAGGTGGACGCCTCCGTGGCCATGGAGATCCTCAACCGCGCACAGGGTGCACTCGCAGGGCCGCCACCACCTGGACCCGCCGCTATCACCGCCGCTGCACAGCCGCACCCCTCGTCCATGTACGTTGCGTCACCGCTATACCGCCCCTTCAACAGGGGTGCAGATGGCGGGCAGCGCGCTGATGATGGCGCCGTCCCTGCCGCCGGTGCTGCCCTCCCCCTACGGCGAGGCGAGCTACCTGCCGCCGCAGCCACGCGACGACGCACAGGAGGGCACAGCGGAAGCAGCAGACGAAGCGCAGACACCGCCGGCAGACGATCTCCCCACGGCGGAGCAGCACGAGGACACTCCGTTGCGTGCCAGCAGCAGCGGCGCGTCGATGAAGGAGGAGGACGCAGCCTTCGCCGCACCGGCGGGCATCGTGTCGCCGGCAGAGGTGCTGCTGTGCACCGGCACCACCGTGCAGCTCGCCGCACGCGCCACCGCGGACGTGGGAGACGACGACGACGCACGCGAGCTGGACTCGCTCTACAGCGCCGCCACGCCGCCGCACGGCGCCACCGACGACGACGGCGACAGCGGCGAGACGCGCGCCTTCCGCGACGACGCCGGCCGCCCCGCAGCGCACGCGCACGCCGCGCCGCCGCTCACCGGCATCGCCACGACCAACGCCGCAGCAGCCGCGTCGCTGACGGTGCCGCCCACGCCGTTGCGGCTGCACGCACACCCGGCGCTGCAGGGCGGTGCCGCCAACACGGACTGGATGTTCACGCAGACGCGCCACCTGGTGAGCCCCGACGTGCTGGAGGAGAGCCGGCCGTCCACGCCGCGCAGCCAGCCGGTGCGGTCACGGCTGCAGCGGCTGCGTGACCATGTACTGCACTTAGCGGTTGGCCCGGAGAGTGGAGAGCGCCGCCGGGGTGTGTTTTCTGAGCCAGAAGGGGGTGAAGGTGAGGAAAGAAGAGAGGGTGAGGAGGTTGTGCGTACCGGAGTTGGGGAAAGCTCGTCTGTGGATCGCGCTGTGCGACGGTTCGTGTCGCGTGCCTGGAGTTCGTATCAGCGGAGGCGAAGGCAGCAGTCGTTGTTGATGCACTGGATTCTCCTTGTCTCGATGGTGGTGATCTGTGTGGCTTGGATGGTAATCATTATCACAATGGGTTTCCAACTTTCTGGCACTTTCACCGAGTATCGTGATATGCTGGAGGTGAGCACTGGCGATGATTGCAGAGCATGGAGGACGCTCTACAAGGCCCAAATCGCACAGTTTGTAGTGGCAGCGGTGATGGCGCTCGTGTCTCTGGTGGGTGTCTTCATAGTGAACAGACGTCGTGTTTGGTAGCAACGAATGTGCCCATGATGATGGTTTGTTCAATCACCAGAATGTATAGGCGCTCTCATTTTATTTTTCAAGTTCGAACGATGCCTGCTGTGTGTTGTTTCAAAGCATGGCTGTACTACGATAGAACAAGCGTTCTGTTTCCTTGAGCTCCTAGCAGCGTATGCTGTGTGCACTGGGTGACGTGTTCAGCGCACACCTACACCCTTCACCACGATCTCACTCCACTCCGCAGCGCTCGCACAGGAGAATCATCTGTCAGCTTTGTTTTTAATTGTTAGTGGTTTTTTTTTCCTTAAAGCTATGTGGTTTTATTGCTTTACGAGACGACCTTAGCTGTGTATTGGTCTGTGAGTTCTGAACAGAGCATTTCTGACGTTCTTCAATCTTTTTTCCCCAAGTGTATAGTTCTCGTCTTGTCGTGGTCAACTGCCTCCAATTCGTGCAAGAGCTACCTTGAGGGGATGTGCGCACAGCTCTGTTCTGCGTACCAGATCGATGTGCAGGAAAACATTTTTTCATCTCCTCCTGTGTTTACCCCTTTCATGAAACACTTCTTTCCTGCTCTCTTAACTTGCGAAAGAACTTTACTTAACCCTTTTCCTTTTTATCAATCAAATGGATGGACAGCAGCGACTTTTCTTTCAAGTAGTGCATAACTGTTGCACGTCTTTTTTTATTTTGTGTTTCTTGCCTACAATTCAATCATATTACTTTCGTTGCTCCTCTTCTCAAGCCTTGTTGGTTGCCTTCAGGTTGTCAGTGGCAGATCAGCACTTCAATCCTGCGCACCTCCTCTTCGTATCAAGTCAACCTCTTCCATTTTTCTTCTTACCATTGCTGAACAATAGCCGCTTTGCCGCCCTCATACACTGGTGCCTCTTCCCAGTTGTTGTCAGCTCTCCTCACTGTGCACCGGCACTCTTGAAAGCTTGCGCTGCCACTCTTGACCACTATGTATGTTTTCTTTCTCTCCGGGTAGTTGTCTCTTCTTTTTGTTGTTGTTTTGTTAAGGGTGTGTGCGCAACCGTGTACCCCTCCACTCTTTCCAAAAACAACGTTTTTGGTTGTACTCGCGTTCTCAACTGTCACACACAACACCTCAAACACATCTTCACCATTCCCTGCGCCCCTCCCCCGCTGCTGAAAGCCTGCCTTTGCCTGTCTGCTCTCCAGACGCCGCTGCCTTATTATTCTCTTTGCCCTTCCTGTGCACTGACCCATGTCCGTTCAATGCATTCATGTAAAGCAGCCCTCACGGTCTCCCCACAAATCAAACCCCTCCTCCCCCCTCCTGACCTCTGTACCGTCTGGACTTCAGACCCGTAATTTAACTCATCCCCTCTCAGCACCGACGCCACCTTAGCGCTGCACAATGCTCTCCTCCACCACGCAGGACAACAGCCGGCTCCACCACCCCCGCGGCACAGCAGCCTCCTCCTCTCCCCCGCGCTACACACGCCAGAACTCCGAAGCCCTCACACGCCACGCCTCCTCCGCCACGTACCAGCCGGCCGCACCGCAGCCACTGCCACCTCCATCGCCGTACCCGCCATGGAGCACACAGCAGCAGCACCAGCAGCAGCCACCACCGCAGCCACTCGAAGCCGCAGCGCCGGAACCCCCGACAGTGGAGCTCGGCCTGCACGTGGCCATGGCGTCCGTCAAGGTCATCCTGCTCAGCTACGTGCTGCTGGTGGTGGCCATCTTCGCCGCCATGGCTGTCCTCTTCAGCACGTGGTGGACACCGGTCAGCCGCGACTGGGTCATCTTCACCCGCGCACGCGACGCCACGCTGCCCGCCGCCGCCTACGCAGCCGCCATTGCGGGGCCGGCGGGTGAGCGCGTGACGGACTACGCGGCCTACGCCCCCTGCACCGTCCTCAAGCAGCATGGCTGCGATGCGCTGACAGCCGACAACGTTAGTTCCTGGATGCAAAGCATGGAGGAGCCTCACTTACCCTTTTCTGTGTTCCTCGGCTACTTCCAGAATCCCTTTGTGAAGATAGTCGGATGCTCCGTGGTGGCGACATCTTCCATTGGAGCCCTGTACATCGACCTCCCGTATACTCCCCGCTGGGAAATACCGGTGCCAGCAAACACCACCTCAAATCTGCACGCCGCCACCGCCTTGAGCAGAACAGAGGAACGGACACCAACGACATGGTCGAGCACCCACAGCTCTCATGGAGCTCCCTCCAGGGACACCGCCGTCACAGACGCTCTTTCAGCCGCGGACGCCTCTACGCCTCCCTCCACTTCCCTGCTGATTGTCCTCAACAGTTTCGACGAGAACGCCGTCAACGGTGCCTTCGCCCTCACCTGCGACTCGGACCAGCACACCGCCGCCATGCTCAACCTCACCACCGCCGCCCACGTCAACCTCACCGGCACCGTGCCCGCCACCCCTCCCGGCGCAGCCGTGCCGCTCTCGGCGGACGCGCTCTTCGCGGCGGTGCCCAACACCTCCCTCTCCTTCGCCTTCGACACCGCCCTCGACACGTGCGCGGCGTACCTCGCCGCCTGCACCGACCCACGCACCTACGTCCTCCTCGCCGCCACCAGCGAGCTCCACCGCTGCCCCGCCGCCCTCCCCGACAGCAGCAGCGCCGCCAGCACCGCGGACGACGCCACCGTCGTGGTGTGTGCGGTGGCCCTGCGTGAGACCGACGTCGATCCCGCCCTCAGCACCGACCTCTCCTACACCGCCACCGGCATCTTCACCTTCGACCTTGTCATCACGGTGTTGCGGATGAGCTTCCGCGGAACAGGAATAACCATTGCCTCCTACTTTCAGGCCCCCGCGATTCTCGGCGTTCTCTCCGAGAGCCTGCTCTTCCTGGCCCTGGTGCTCGTCATTGTTGCTGCCAACATCATCCCCCTGCAGCGCTTCAAGCTGCGGCAGCTGCGGGCCGCCCTCGAGGTGGACGCCTCCGTGGCCATGGAGATCCTCTACCGCGCACAGGGTGCACTCGCAGGGCCGCCACCACCAGGACCCGCCGCTACCACCGCAGTCGCAGCTGCACCGCAGCAGCAGCCTCCGTCCTCCATGTACGGCGCACCGTCGACGGTGGTGCCCCCCGTCTCCTGCGGCAAGGCTTACGCCTTGGCGTCACAGCCAAGCGACAACGCAGTGGTCGAAGGCAATGACCATGCTGTGGAGTCATCATCAAGTGATTCGCCTGGGGCTGCAGCGAGTATGGATTTTTGCACTGTTGGCACTGCAAGAGTGGAAGGTGTCGGTGATTGTGTGTTTCCAGGTGGCTTCAGAGGTGAACAGGGCATGGGGATCTTCGTGGCACGCTCCCGTACCTTGTTTCAAAGATCGCAACGGAAGTGGAACCTCTTTCTGAAAGCGCTGCTGAGGGCGGTAGAGGTGTTGACTGCGATTGCAGTCGCCTACACTCTTCTGACGATGGTCTTTGGGATGTCTGGAGTGCTCATTGACTACGAGGAGATGTTCATGGTGGCACGTGGTGACAAGTTGACCATAAACAGGAAGCTGAACAAGGGCTACATTTTAAGGCTCGTGATTGTTATCGCCCTCTTGATGGGTGCGTGTGTGGGCTCCATCGTGATGCGGAAATGGCACGTGTGGTAGCAGGTGAGGGTCAAGTTGCTGCTGTGTTGAGAAGATGGATGCCTTGATCAACTGCAGTCGATAGAGTGTGAAGGGCCTAGCTGTTCTCTCCGTGTATCTCAGTATTTATTCGCTATGAGTGCAAGTGCGGATGTTATCGCATGAACGAGTAGTACCGCGGCTGTATCGATCATTTAGGTGTAAGCTGGGTGAAGGGTAAGAAACTCGGTTGCCGATGGAGAATGGTGACAATTCTTTTTTTCTCTGCGTTTTTTTCTTTCAAGCGCATCTTTCTATAACTGTACTGTTGTCACGAAGCTCTCATGTTTTCTTTTTTTGCGCTGTCTTTAAAAAGGGGGTGGTGTTTTTTGGCTATAGTGGCACTGAGGAATTGTGGTGTTACTGCGGCCCTGGTTTCTATCACCACCTATCTGAGGATCTATATTCGATATGTCCTCCTTTGCTCTATCTTTGTTTCTTTTTTGCCTAAAAATGCACTCTTACAATTTGTGTACTAACATGCTGATCTGTTTTCTTCTCACTACTAGTCTTTTCTCTGCAATAGTATTTTGCTGAATGCACACACACGCGCCCCTATTCTCCCTTAACGCTTCTGTTCTCACGATCGGTTGTGTTGGTTTCATTTTTCATTATGGATGGCGGAATGAAAACGTGTGGGTTCCGTTCTATCCATGCTGCAATGCCCACACCCCACTCTTTCCTTTTTATCTTTGTTGCCTCTCGCGCTCTCTAAGATGTCATCGAGAACACCTGTGCCGCCTGTCATAGAGATGCGTTTTTCTGCTTTTCCAGAAACACTTTTCTTTTCTTTTTTCGATGTGGCTGCTGTCACAGCAGTGACGGTCGTCACTCCAAATAGCTTTCAGCCCTCGTGCTACATGCATATCTTATTCTTTTGGTAGAGCACCCTTTTTTTACTGATCTTAAATCAGTACGGATACTCTAATTATCCTTCTGTTTCTCTCCTGTACGCTTCCTCAGTCTTCTCCTCTAGTGGGCCCACATTTATCCCAGCAATGCGTTTTGAGGTGATGCTCTTGACAGCCTCGTCTGAATCTTCAAAAAAAAAAGGTTAAACCTGATCTATCTTTGTTGCATATTATTCCTTTGATTTTCTTTTTTTCTCTCTCCTCTGCGGCTGTCTGCGTCTGTGTGGAAGGCGTTTCAGTTTTCTGACCTCTCCATAGAAGCTCCATCCCCTCAAAGGCTCTGCGCATCGTATCGTGGCGTGTTCAACAGCAACTGTTGCCACCAAGTGGAGCAGAAAGGGGGAGTAAATGTGTCTACTGCTTTTCACCTTCTCTTTCCTTGAAAAGGTGCGATAAAATGCTCTCAAAGGAGCACAATTGCCCTCTTCTTTTTTCCCTCATCTTCTTCTTTCGAACGTTTTGCATTCTTTTTCTTTGCCTTCAGCAGCATCGAGGTGTGGTGAGGTCCGACGTCGGCTGCCTCGTGAGGGGTCCAGCAGCTGGATACGCTCCAGATGTCATCGCCAAATTCTTACTCCATCACCTTCAGTATTTAGGGGTGGGTCTTTCTAATCCCTTGCTTGCTTTTTTTTATGCCGCTCCTGTGAGATACTCTTTTTTCAAGCGGTACGTCTTCTATCTCTCGCAGTTGCTTTTTCTCTGCAGTAAACAGGTTTTTTTACTTTTCTCTTTTCATTTATCTCTCCAGAGCGTAGGACGATGATGGCCAAAGAGTTCGCTTCCTAAAAATACATGCATACATCATCGTGGAATTCGATGCTTGTTTCGTGTCTACGGAAAGAAGGAAGGAATGACCACACAGCCTTCTTTTCGACATCGTTTTTCGCAGAAAATTGTCACCCCATGCATGCCCTTCTAAGCACGAGTTGTGTCCCAGTATGCTACAGTGGAGGGCTCTCCCCGTTGCGGTGACGCCGCAACCCTGCACATTCCCTCTTGCACCATTAGTGTCTTTTGCACTGTCTTCCCCTCTCTCTTCCCCATCGAACCTCGGAATGAGTTCCATCACGTGCGCTATTCCTCCTCCTTTACACTACAGCCGCCGCCAACGCGCTCGCTGTCCATAAGAGCGAGACCCACCTCTATACCCTCACCGAACAGCACAGACGTTCTGACACTAACCAGACCCTTCGTTTTGACTCATCAACTTCAGCACCGACACCGTCTACAGCTGTCCTACCTGTTTTACTGTGATCTGGTGTGTGTGTGTGTGTGTGTTTCTTTGCGACGTCTCACCTCTACCTTGACTTCTGTGGCACTCGTACAACCTACCTCTTCTCTGGTACATACAAGTGATTGTGTGTCGAGTAGATTTCTGTGCGTGTGGCGTGTAGCGCAAGATCAGAGGCAAAGACTCACTGTGTCTGTTGCTCACCACTGCGTGTTCATTCCGAGTGCGGCTTTAATAAGAGCTTTTCTTTTTCTTTTTGTTTTCTCTTTTCTCTCTTTGTTTCACAGCCTTTGCTTTCTATATCCACCACCTATCTCCTCTTTTTTCTCTTTCTGTCCTTCCCGTCCCTTTTCAGCTGAGAAATCATGGCCCCCATCCGTTCCCCCGTCTCCGTGCTGTCGGCACTGGACAGCAAGGAGCAGAGCCCCACACAGCCCTTCTCGCTGGACTTCCCCACT
>JAWQUS010000044.1:0-26414 GCA_036365455.1 Macrosoma leucophasiata | reverse complement strand
TTATCGCGCACCCCTTGTTTTATTATAATATTAAATAGCTTGCATTATTCCAAATTTTTTGACACCAAATTCGCCCTTTTCACGCGAAAAATTGGCGAGATTTGGACAAAATTGTTAATTTTTAATACCGAACCGAGGTTACTTGGTAGGTAACCTGCCCATACAAAACTCGTAAAGTATTTATCTGATAAATACCAAATTTATACCGTATATACGTATAAATAAATAAAATATATAGCCGTTATTTTTGACTTTTGAATCCCCCTATTTTGGAAATTATTAATAACTTAAGATTTCATAGTGTAAAAAACTGTTTTTGAATTTTTTCTCAAAATTTTATTATCGCGCACCCCTTGTTTTATTATAATATTAAATAGCTTGCATTATTCCAAATTTTTTGACACCAAATTCGCCCTTTTCACGCGAAAAATTGGCGAGATTTGGACAAAATTGTTAATTTTTAATACCGAACCGAGGTTACTTGGTAGGTAACCTGCCCATACAAAACTCGTAAAGTATTTATCTGATAAATACCAAATTTATACCGTATATACGTATAAATAAATAAAATATATAGCCGTTATTTTTGACTTTTGAATCCCCCTATTTTGGAAATTATTAATAACTTAAGATTTCATAGTGTAAAAAACTGTTTTTGAATTTTTTCTCAAAATTTTATTATCGCGCACCCCTTGTTTTATTATAATATTAAATAGCTTGCATTATTCCAAATTTTTTGACACCAAATTCGCCCTTTTCACGCGAAAAATTGGCGAGATTTGGACAAAATTGTTAATTTTTAATACCGAACCGAGGTTACTTGGTAGGTAACCTGCCCATACAAAACTCGTAAAGTATTTATCTGATAAATACCAAATTTATACCGTATATACGTATAAATAAATAAAATATATAGCCGTTATTTTTGACTTTTGAATCCCCCTATTTTGGAAATTATTAATAACTTAAGATTTCATAGTGTAAAAAACTGTTTTTGAATTTTTTCTCAAAATTTTATTATCGCGCACCCCTTGTTTTATTATAATATTAAATAGCTTGCATTATTCCAAATTTTTTGACACCAAATTCGCCCTTTTCACGCGAAAAATTGGCGAGATTTGGACAAAATTGTTAATTTTTAATACCGAACCGAGGTTACTTGGTAGGTAACCTGCCCATACAAAACTCGTAAAGTATTTATCTGATAAATACCAAATTTATACCGTATATACGTATAAATAAATAAAATATATAGCCGTTATTTTTGACTTTTGAATCCCCCTATTTTGGAAATTATTAATAACTTAAGATTTCATAGTGTAAAAAACTGTTTTTGAATTTTTTCTCAAAATTTTATTATCGCGCACCCCTTGTTTTATTATAATATTAAATAGCTTGCATTATTCCAAATTTTTTGACACCAAATTCGCCCTTTTCACGCGAAAAATTGGCGAGATTTGGACAAAATTGTTAATTTTTAATACCGAACCGAGGTTACTTGGTAGGTAACCTGCCCATACAAAACTCGTAAAGTATTTATCTGATAAATACCAAATTTATACCGTATATACGTATAAATAAATAAAATATATAGCCGTTATTTTTGACTTTTGAATCCCCCTATTTTGGAAATTATTAATAACTTAAGATTTCATAGTGTAAAAAACTGTTTTTGAATTTTTTCTCAAAATTTTATTATCGCGCACCCCTTGTTTTATTATAATATTAAATAGCTTGCATTATTCCAAATTTTTTGACACCAAATTCGCCCTTTTCACGCGAAAAATTGGCGAGATTTGGACAAAATTGTTAATTTTTAATACCGAACCGAGGTTACTTGGTAGGTAACCTGCCCATACAAAACTCGTAAAGTATTTATCTGATAAATACCAAATTTATACCGTATATACGTATAAATAAATAAAATATATAGCCGTTATTTTTGACTTTTGAATCCCCCTATTTTGGAAATTATTAATAACTTAAGATTTCATAGTGTAAAAAACTGTTTTTGAATTTTTTCTCAAAATTTTATTATCGCGCACCCCTTGTTTTATTATAATATTAAATAGCTTGCATTATTCCAAATTTTTTGACACCAAATTCGCCCTTTTCACGCGAAAAATTGGCGAGATTTGGACAAAATTGTTAATTTTTAATACCGAACCGAGGTTACTTGGTAGGTAACCTGCCCATACAAAACTCGTAAAGTATTTATCTGATAAATACCAAATTTATACCGTATATACGTATAAATAAATAAAATATATAGCCGTTATTTTTGACTTTTGAATCCCCCTATTTTGGAAATTATTAATAACTTAAGATTTCATAGTGTAAAAAACTGTTTTTGAATTTTTTCTCAAAATTTTATTATCGCGCACCCCTTGTTTTATTATAATATTAAATAGCTTGCATTATTCCAAATTTTTTGACACCAAATTCGCCCTTTTCACGCGAAAAATTGGCGAGATTTGGACAAAATTGTTAATTTTTAATACCGAACCGAGGTTACTTGGTAGGTAACCTGCCCATACAAAACTCGTAAAGTATTTATCTGATAAATACCAAATTTATACCGTATATACGTATAAATAAATAAAATATATAGCCGTTATTTTTGACTTTTGAATCCCCCTATTTTGGAAATTATTAATAACTTAAGATTTCATAGTGTAAAAAACTGTTTTTGAATTTTTTCTCAAAATTTTATTATCGCGCACCCCTTGTTTTATTATAATATTAAATAGCTTGCATTATTCCAAATTTTTTGACACCAAATTCGCCCTTTTCACGCGAAAAATTGGCGAGATTTGGACAAAATTGTTAATTTTTAATACCGAACCGAGGTTACTTGGTAGGTAACCTGCCCATACAAAACTCGTAAAGTATTTATCTGATAAATACCAAATTTATACCGTATATACGTATAAATAAATAAAATATATAGCCGTTATTTTTGACTTTTGAATCCCCCTATTTTGGAAATTATTAATAACTTAAGATTTCATAGTGTAAAAAACTGTTTTTGAATTTTTTCTCAAAATTTTATTATCGCGCACCCCTTGTTTTATTATAATATTAAATAGCTTGCATTATTCCAAATTTTTTGACACCAAATTCGCCCTTTTCACGCGAAAAATTGGCGAGATTTGGACAAAATTGTTAATTTTTAATACCGAACCGAGGTTACTTGGTAGGTAACCTGCCCATACAAAACTCGTAAAGTATTTATCTGATAAATACCAAATTTATACCGTATATACGTATAAATAAATAAAATATATAGCCGTTATTTTTGACTTTTGAATCCCCCTATTTTGGAAATTATTAATAACTTAAGATTTCATAGTGTAAAAAACTGTTTTTGAATTTTTTCTCAAAATTTTATTATCGCGCACCCCTTGTTTTATTATAATATTAAATAGCTTGCATTATTCCAAATTTTTTGACACCAAATTCGCCCTTTTCACGCGAAAAATTGGCGAGATTTGGACAAAATTGTTAATTTTTAATACCGAACCGAGGTTACTTGGTAGGTAACCTGCCCATACAAAACTCGTAAAGTATTTATCTGATAAATACCAAATTTATACCGTATATACGTATAAATAAATAAAATATATAGCCGTTATTTTTGACTTTTGAATCCCCCTATTTTGGAAATTATTAATAACTTAAGATTTCATAGTGTAAAAAACTGTTTTTGAATTTTTTCTCAAAATTTTATTATCGCGCACCCCTTGTTTTATTATAATATTAAATAGCTTGCATTATTCCAAATTTTTTGACACCAAATTCGCCCTTTTCACGCGAAAAATTGGCGAGATTTGGACAAAATTGTTAATTTTTAATACCGAACCGAGGTTACTTGGTAGGTAACCTGCCCATACAAAACTCGTAAAGTATTTATCTGATAAATACCAAATTTATACCGTATATACGTATAAATAAATAAAATATATAGCCGTTATTTTTGACTTTTGAATCCCCCTATTTTGGAAATTATTAATAACTTAAGATTTCATAGTGTAAAAAACTGTTTTTGAATTTTTTCTCAAAATTTTATTATCGCGCACCCCTTGTTTTATTATAATATTAAATAGCTTGCATTATTCCAAATTTTTTGACACCAAATTCGCCCTTTTCACGCGAAAAATTGGCGAGATTTGGACAAAATTGTTAATTTTTAATACCGAACCGAGGTTACTTGGTAGGTAACCTGCCCATACAAAACTCGTAAAGTATTTATCTGATAAATACCAAATTTATACCGTATATACGTATAAATAAATAAAATATATAGCCGTTATTTTTGACTTTTGAATCCCCCTATTTTGGAAATTATTAATAACTTAAGATTTCATAGTGTAAAAAACTGTTTTTGAATTTTTTCTCAAAATTTTATTATCGCGCACCCCTTGTTTTATTATAATATTAAATAGCTTGCATTATTCCAAATTTTTTGACACCAAATTCGCCCTTTTCACGCGAAAAATTGGCGAGATTTGGACAAAATTGTTAATTTTTAATACCGAACCGAGGTTACTTGGTAGGTAACCTGCCCATACAAAACTCGTAAAGTATTTATCTGATAAATACCAAATTTATACCGTATATACGTATAAATAAATAAAATATATAGCCGTTATTTTTGACTTTTGAATCCCCCTATTTTGGAAATTATTAATAACTTAAGATTTCATAGTGTAAAAAACTGTTTTTGAATTTTTTCTCAAAATTTTATTATCGCGCACCCCTTGTTTTATTATAATATTAAATAGCTTGCATTATTCCAAATTTTTTGACACCAAATTCGCCCTTTTCACGCGAAAAATTGGCGAGATTTGGACAAAATTGTTAATTTTTAATACCGAACCGAGGTTACTTGGTAGGTAACCTGCCCATACAAAACTCGTAAAGTATTTATCTGATAAATACCAAATTTATACCGTATATACGTATAAATAAATAAAATATATAGCCGTTATTTTTGACTTTTGAATCCCCCTATTTTGGAAATTATTAATAACTTAAGATTTCATAGTGTAAAAAACTGTTTTTGAATTTTTTCTCAAAATTTTATTATCGCGCACCCCTTGTTTTATTATAATATTAAATAGCTTGCATTATTCCAAATTTTTTGACACCAAATTCGCCCTTTTCACGCGAAAAATTGGCGAGATTTGGACAAAATTGTTAATTTTTAATACCGAACCGAGGTTACTTGGTAGGTAACCTGCCCATACAAAACTCGTAAAGTATTTATCTGATAAATACCAAATTTATATAACGTATATACGTATAAATAAATAAAATATATAGCCGTTATTTTTGACTTTTGAATCCCCCTATTTTGGAAATTATTAATAACTTAAGATTTCATAGTGTAAAAAACTGTTTTTGAATTTTTTCTCAAAATTTTATTATCGCGCACCCCTTGTTTTATTATAATATTAAATAGCTTGCATTATTCCAAATTTTTTGACACCAAATTCGCCCTTTTCACGCGAAAAATTGGCGAGATTTGGACAAAATTGTTAATTTTTAATACCGAACCGAGGTTACTTGGTAGGTAACCTGCCCATACAAAACTCGTAAAGTATTTATCTGATAAATACCAAATTTATACCGTATATACGTATAAATAAATAAAATATATAGCCGTTATTTTTGACTTTTGAATCCCCCTATTTTGGAAATTATTAATAACTTAAGATTTCATAGTGTAAAAAACTGTTTTTGAATTTTTTCTCAAAATTTTATTATCGCGCACCCCTTGTTTTATTATAATATTAAATAGCTTGCATTATTCCAAATTTTTTGACACCAAATTCGCCCTTTTCACGCGAAAAATTGGCGAGATTTGGACAAAATTGTTAATTTTTAATACCGAACCGAGGTTACTTGGTAGGTAACCTGCCCATACAAAACTCGTAAAGTATTTATCTGATAAATACCAAATTTATACCGTATATACGTATAAATAAATAAAATATATAGCCGTTATTTTTGACTTTTGAATCCCCCTATTTTGGAAATTATTAATAACTTAAGATTTCATAGTGTAAAAAACTGTTTTTGAATTTTTTCTCAAAATTTTATTATCGCGCACCCCTTGTTTTATTATAATATTAAATAGCTTGCATTATTCCAAATTTTTTGACACCAAATTCGCCCTTTTCACGCGAAAAATTGGCGAGATTTGGACAAAATTGTTAATTTTTAATACCGAACCGAGGTTACTTGGTAGGTAACCTGCCCATACAAAACTCGTAAAGTATTTATCTGATAAATACCAAATTTATACCGTATATACGTATAAATAAATAAAATATATAGCCGTTATTTTTGACTTTTGAATCCCCCTATTTTGGAAATTATTAATAACTTAAGATTTCATAGTGTAAAAAACTGTTTTTGAATTTTTTCTCAAAATTTTATTATCGCGCACCCCTTGTTTTATTATAATATTAAATAGCTTGCATTATTCCAAATTTTTTGACACCAAATTCGCCCTTTTCACGCGAAAAATTGGCGAGATTTGGACAAAATTGTTAATTTTTAATACCGAACCGAGGTTACTTGGTAGGTAACCTGCCCATACAAAACTCGTAAAGTATTTATCTGATAAATACCAAATTTATACCGTATATACGTATAAATAAATAAAATATATAGCCGTTATTTTTGACTTTTGAATCCCCCTATTTTGGAAATTATTAATAACTTAAGATTTCATAGTGTAAAAAACTGTTTTTGAATTTTTTCTCAAAATTTTATTATCGCGCACCCCTTGTTTTATTATAATATTAAATAGCTTGCATTATTCCAAATTTTTTGACACCAAATTCGCCCTTTTCACGCGAAAAATTGGCGAGATTTGGACAAAATTGTTAATTTTTAATACCGAACCGAGGTTACTTGGTAGGTAACCTGCCCATACAAAACTCGTAAAGTATTTATCTGATAAATACCAAATTTATACCGTATATACGTATAAATAAATAAAATATATAGCCGTTATTTTTGACTTTTGAATCCCCCTATTTTGGAAATTATTAATAACTTAAGATTTCATAGTGTAAAAAACTGTTTTTGAATTTTTTCTCAAAATTTTATTATCGCGCACCCCTTGTTTTATTATAATATTAAATAGCTTGCATTATTCCAAATTTTTTGACACCAAATTCGCCCTTTTCACGCGAAAAATTGGCGAGATTTGGACAAAATTGTTAATTTTTAATACCGAACCGAGGTTACTTGGTAGGTAACCTGCCCATACAAAACTCGTAAAGTATTTATCTGATAAATACCAAATTTATACCGTATATACGTATAAATAAATAAAATATATAGCCGTTATTTTTGACTTTTGAATCCCCCTATTTTGGAAATTATTAATAACTTAAGATTTCATAGTGTAAAAAACTGTTTTTGAATTTTTTCTCAAAATTTTATTATCGCGCACCCCTTGTTTTATTATAATATTAAATAGCTTGCATTATTCCAAATTTTTTGACACCAAATTCGCCCTTTTCACGCGAAAAATTGGCGAGATTTGGACAAAATTGTTAATTTTTAATACCGAACCGAGGTTACTTGGTAGGTAACCTGCCCATACAAAACTCGTAAAGTATTTATCTGATAAATACCAAATTTATACCGTATATACGTATAAATAAATAAAATATATAGCCGTTATTTTTGACTTTTGAATCCCCCTATTTTGGAAATTATTAATAACTTAAGATTTCATAGTGTAAAAAACTGTTTTTGAATTTTTTCTCAAAATTTTATTATCGCGCACCCCTTGTTTTATTATAATATTAAATAGCTTGCATTATTCCAAATTTTTTGACACCAAATTCGCCCTTTTCACGCGAAAAATTGGCGAGATTTGGACAAAATTGTTAATTTTTAATACCGAACCGAGGTTACTTGGTAGGTAACCTGCCCATACAAAACTCGTAAAGTATTTATCTGATAAATACCAAATTTATACCGTATATACGTATAAATAAATAAAATATATAGCCGTTATTTTTGACTTTTGAATCCCCCTATTTTGGAAATTATTAATAACTTAAGATTTCATAGTGTAAAAAACTGTTTTTGAATTTTTTCTCAAAATTTTATTATCGCGCACCCCTTGTTTTATTATAATATTAAATAGCTTGCATTATTCCAAATTTTTTGACACCAAATTCGCCCTTTTCACGCGAAAAATTGGCGAGATTTGGACAAAATTGTTAATTTTTAATACCGAACCGAGGTTACTTGGTAGGTAACCTGCCCATACAAAACTCGTAAAGTATTTATCTGATAAATACCAAATTTATACCGTATATACGTATAAATAAATAAAATATATAGCCGTTATTTTTGACTTTTGAATCCCCCTATTTTGGAAATTATTAATAACTTAAGATTTCATAGTGTAAAAACTGTTTTTGAATTTTTTCTCAAAATTTTATTATCGCGCACCCCTTGTTTTATTATAATATTAAATAGCTTGCATTATTCCAAATTTTTTGACACCAAATTCGCCCTTTTCACGCGAAAAATTGGCGGCGAGATTTGGACAAAATTGTTAATTTTTAATACCGAACCGAGGTTACTTGGTAGGTAACCTGCCCATACAAAACTCGTAAAGTATTTATCTGATAAATACCAAATTTATACCGTATATACGTATAAATAAATAAAATATATAGCCGTTATTTTTGACTTTTGAATCCCCCTATTTTGGAAATTATTAATAACTTAAGATTTCATAGTGTAAAAAACTGTTTTTGAATTTTTTCTCAAAATTTTATTATCGCGCACCCCTTGTTTTATTATAATATTAAATAGCTTGCATTATTCCAAATTTTTTGACACCAAATTCGCCCTTTTCACGCGAAAAATTGGCGAGATTTGGACAAAATTGTTAATTTTTAATACCGAACCGAGGTTACTTGGTAGGTAACCTGCCCATACAAAACTCGTAAAGTATTTATCTGATAAATACCAAATTTATACCGTATATACGTATAAATAAATAAAATATATAGCCGTTATTTTTGACTTTTGAATCCCCCTATTTTGGAAATTATTAATAACTTAAGATTTCATAGTGTAAAAAACTGTTTTTGAATTTTTTCTCAAAATTTTATTATCGCGCACCCCTTGTTTTATTATAATATTAAATAGCTTGCATTATTCCAAATTTTTTGACACCAAATTCGCCCTTTTCACGCGAAAAATTGGCGAGATTTGGACAAAATTGTTAATTTTTAATACCGAACCGAGGTTACTTGGTAGGTAACCTGCCCATACAAAACTCGTAAAGTATTTATCTGATAAATACCAAATTTATACCGTATATACGTATAAATAAATAAAATATATAGCCGTTATTTTTGACTTTTGAATCCCCCTATTTTGGAAATTATTAATAACTTAAGATTTCATAGTGTAAAAAACTGTTTTTGAATTTTTTCTCAAAATTTTATTATCGCGCACCCCTTGTTTTATTATAATATTAAATAGCTTGCATTATTCCAAATTTTTTGACACCAAATTCGCCCTTTTCACGCGAAAAATTGGCGAGATTTGGACAAAATTGTTAATTTTTAATACCGAACCGAGGTTACTTGGTAGGTAACCTGCCCATACAAAACTCGTAAAGTATTTATCTGATAAATACCAAATTTATACCGTATATACGTATAAATAAATAAAATATATAGCCGTTATTTTTGACTTTTGAATCCCCCTATTTTGGAAATTATTAATAACTTAAGATTTCATAGTGTAAAAAACTGTTTTTGAATTTTTTCTCAAAATTTTATTATCGCGCACCCCTTGTTTTATTATAATATTAAATAGCTTGCATTATTCCAAATTTTTTGACACCAAATTCGCCCTTTTCACGCGAAAAATTGGCGAGATTTGGACAAAATTGTTAATTTTTAATACCGAACCGAGGTTACTTGGTAGGTAACCTGCCCATACAAAACTCGTAAAGTATTTATCTGATAAATACCAAATTTATACCGTATATACGTATAAATAAATAAAATATATAGCCGTTATTTTTGACTTTTGAATCCCCCTATTTTGGAAATTATTAATAACTTAAGATTTCATAGTGTAAAAAACTGTTTTTGAATTTTTTCTCAAAATTTTATTATCGCGCACCCCTTGTTTTATTATAATATTAAATAGCTTGCATTATTCCAAATTTTTTGACACCAAATTCGCCCTTTTCACGCGAAAAATTGGCGAGATTTGGACAAAATTGTTAATTTTTAATACCGAACCGAGGTTACTTGGTAGGTAACCTGCCCATACAAAACTCGTAAAGTATTTATCTGATAAATACCAAATTTATACCGTATATACGTATAAATAAATAAAATATATAGCCGTTATTTTTGACTTTTGAATCCCCCTATTTTGGAAATTATTAATAACTTAAGATTTCATAGTGTAAAAAACTGTTTTTGAATTTTTTCTCAAAATTTTATTATCGCGCACCCCTTGTTTTATTATAATATTAAATAGCTTGCATTATTCCAAATTTTTTGACACCAAATTCGCCCTTTTCACGCGAAAAATTGGCGAGATTTGGACAAAATTGTTAATTTTTAATACCGAACCGAGGTTACTTGGTAGGTAACCTGCCCATACAAAACTCGTAAAGTATTTATCTGATAAATACCAAATTTATACCGTATATACGTATAAATAAATAAAATATATAGCCGTTATTTTTGACTTTTGAATCCCCCTATTTTGGAAATTATTAATAACTTAAGATTTCATAGTGTAAAAAACTGTTTTTGAATTTTTTCTCAAAATTTTATTATCGCGCACCCCTTGTTTTATTATAATATTAAATAGCTTGCATTATTCCAAATTTTTTGACACCAAATTCGCCCTTTTCACGCGAAAAATTGGCGAGATTTGGACAAAATTGTTAATTTTTAATACCGAACCGAGGTTACTTGGTAGGTAACCTGCCCATACAAAACTCGTAAAGTATTTATCTGATAAATACCAAATTTATACCGTATATACGTATAAATAAATAAAATATATAGCCGTTATTTTTGACTTTTGAATCCCCCTATTTTGGAAATTATTAATAACTTAAGATTTCATAGTGTAAAAAACTGTTTTTGAATTTTTTCTCAAAATTTTATTATCGCGCACCCCTTGTTTTATTATAATATTAAATAGCTTGCATTATTCCAAATTTTTTGACACCAAATTCGCCCTTTTCACGCGAAAAATTGGCGAGATTTGGACAAAATTGTTAATTTTTAATACCGAACCGAGGTTACTTGGTAGGTAACCTGCCCATACAAAACTCGTAAAGTATTTATCTGATAAATACCAAATTTATACCGTATATACGTATAAATAAATAAAATATATAGCCGTTATTTTTGACTTTTGAATCCCCCTATTTTGGAAATTATTAATAACTTAAGATTTCATAGTGTAAAAAACTGTTTTTGAATTTTTTCTCAAAATTTTATTATCGCGCACCCCTTGTTTTATTATAATATTAAATAGCTTGCATTATTCCAAATTTTTTGACACCAAATTCGCCCTTTTCACGCGAAAAATTGGCGAGATTTGGACAAAATTGTTAATTTTTAATACCGAACCGAGGTTACTTGGTAGGTAACCTGCCCATACAAAACTCGTAAAGTATTTATCTGATAAATACCAAATTTATACCGTATATACGTATAAATAAATAAAATATATAGCCGTTATTTTTGACTTTTGAATCCCCCTATTTTGGAAATTATTAATAACTTAAGATTTCATAGTGTAAAAAACTGTTTTTGAATTTTTTCTCAAAATTTTATTATCGCGCACCCCTTGTTTTATTATAATATTAAATAGCTTGCATTATTCCAAATTTTTTGACACCAAATTCGCCCTTTTCACGCGAAAAATTGGCGAGATTTGGACAAAATTGTTAATTTTTAATACCGAACCGAGGTTACTTGGTAGGTAACCTGCCCATACAAAACTCGTAAAGTATTTATCTGATAAATACCAAATTTATACCGTATATACGTATAAATAAATAAAATATATAGCCGTTATTTTTGACTTTTGAATCCCCCTATTTTGGAAATTATTAATAACTTAAGATTTCATAGTGTAAAAAACTGTTTTTGAATTTTTTCTCAAAATTTTATTATCGCGCACCCCTTGTTTTATTATAATATTAAATAGCTTGCATTATTCCAAATTTTTTGACACCAAATTCGCCCTTTTCACGCGAAAAATTGGCGAGATTTGGACAAAATTGTTAATTTTTAATACCGAACCGAGGTTACTTGGTAGGTAACCTGCCCATACAAAACTCGTAAAGTATTTATCTGATAAATACCAAATTTATACCGTATATACGTATAAATAAATAAAATATATAGCCGTTATTTTTGACTTTTGAATCCCCCTATTTTGGAAATTATTAATAACTTAAGATTTCATAGTGTAAAAAACTGTTTTTGAATTTTTTCTCAAAATTTTATTATCGCGCACCCCTTGTTTTATTATAATATTAAATAGCTTGCATTATTCCAAATTTTTTGACACCAAATTCGCCCTTTTCACGCGAAAAATTGGCGAGATTTGGACAAAATTGTTAATTTTTAATACCGAACCGAGGTTACTTGGTAGGTAACCTGCCCATACAAAACTCGTAAAGTATTTATCTGATAAATACCAAATTTATACCGTATATACGTATAAATAAATAAAATATATAGCCGTTATTTTTGACTTTTGAATCCCCCTATTTTGGAAATTATTAATAACTTAAGATTTCATAGTGTAAAAAACTGTTTTTGAATTTTTTCTCAAAATTTTATTATCGCGCACCCCTTGTTTTATTATAATATTAAATAGCTTGCATTATTCCAAATTTTTTGACACCAAATTCGCCCTTTTCACGCGAAAAATTGGCGAGATTTGGACAAAATTGTTAATTTTTAATACCGAACCGAGGTTACTTGGTAGGTAACCTGCCCATACAAAACTCGTAAAGTATTTATCTGATAAATACCAAATTTATACCGTATATACGTATAAATAAATAAAATATATAGCCGTTATTTTTGACTTTTGAATCCCCCTATTTTGGAAATTATTAATAACTTAAGATTTCATAGTGTAAAAAACTGTTTTTGAATTTTTTCTCAAAATTTTATTATCGCGCACCCCTTGTTTTATTATAATATTAAATAGCTTGCATTATTCCAAATTTTTTGACACCAAATTCGCCCTTTTCACGCGAAAAATTGGCGAGATTTGGACAAAATTGTTAATTTTTAATACCGAACCGAGGTTACTTGGTAGGTAACCTGCCCATACAAAACTCGTAAAGTATTTATCTGATAAATACCAAATTTATACCGTATATACGTATAAATAAATAAAATATATAGCCGTTATTTTTGACTTTTGAATCCCCCTATTTTGGAAATTATTAATAACTTAAGATTTCATAGTGTAAAAAACTGTTTTTGAATTTTTTCTCAAAATTTTATTATCGCGCACCCCTTGTTTTATTATAATATTAAATAGCTTGCATTATTCCAAATTTTTTGACACCAAATTCGCCCTTTTCACGCGAAAAATTGGCGAGATTTGGACAAAATTGTTAATTTTTAATACCGAACCGAGGTTACTTGGTAGGTAACCTGCCCATACAAAACTCGTAAAGTATTTATCTGATAAATACCAAATTTATACCGTATATACGTATAAATAAATAAAATATATAGCCGTTATTTTTGACTTTTGAATCCCCCTATTTTGGAAATTATTAATAACTTAAGATTTCATAGTGTAAAAAACTGTTTTTGAATTTTTTCTCAAAATTTTATTATCGCGCACCCCTTGTTTTATTATAATATTAAATAGCTTGCATTATTCCAAATTTTTTGACACCAAATTCGCCCTTTTCACGCGAAAAATTGGCGAGATTTGGACAAAATTGTTAATTTTTAATACCGAACCGAGGTTACTTGGTAGGTAACCTGCCCATACAAAACTCGTAAAGTATTTATCTGATAAATACCAAATTTATACCGTATATACGTATAAATAAATAAAATATATAGCCGTTATTTTTGACTTTTGAATCCCCCTATTTTGGAAATTATTAATAACTTAAGATTTCATAGTGTAAAAAACTGTTTTTGAATTTTTTCTCAAAATTTTATTATCGCGCACCCCTTGTTTTATTATAATATTAAATAGCTTGCATTATTCCAAATTTTTTGACACCAAATTCGCCCTTTTCACGCGAAAAATTGGCGAGATTTGGACAAAATTGTTAATTTTTAATACCGAACCGAGGTTACTTGGTAGGTAACCTGCCCATACAAAACTCGTAAAGTATTTATCTGATAAATACCAAATTTATACCGTATATACGTATAAATAAATAAAATATATAGCCGTTATTTTTGACTTTTGAATCCCCCTATTTTGGAAATTATTAATAACTTAAGATTTCATAGTGTAAAAAACTGTTTTTGAATTTTTTCTCAAAATTTTATTATCGCGCACACCCTTGTTTTATTATAATATTAAATAGCTTGCATTATTCCAAATTTTTTGACACCAAATTCGCCCTTTTCACGCGAAAAATTGGCGAGATTTGGACAAAATTGTTAATTTTTAATACCGAACCGAGGTTACTTGGTAGGTAACCTGCCCATACAAAACTCGTAAAGTATTTATCTGATAAATACCAAATTTATACCGTATATACGTATAAATAAATAAAATATATAGCCGTTATTTTTGACTTTTGAATCCCCCTATTTTGGAAATTATTAATAACTTAAGATTTCATAGTGTAAAAAACTGTTTTTGAATTTTTTCTCAAAATTTTATTATCGCGCACCCCTTGTTTTATTATAATATTAAATAGCTTGCATTATTCCAAATTTTTTGACACCAAATTCGCCCTTTTCACGCGAAAAATTGGCGAGATTTGGACAAAATTGTTAATTTTTAATACCGAACCGAGGTTACTTGGTAGGTAACCTGCCCATACAAAACTCGTAAAGTATTTATCTGATAAATACCAAATTTATACCGTATATACGTATAAATAAATAAAATATATAGCCGTTATTTTTGACTTTTGAATCCCCCTATTTTGGAAATTATTAATAACTTAAGATTTCATAGTGTAAAAAACTGTTTTTGAATTTTTTCTCAAAATTTTATTATCGCGCACCCCTTGTTTTATTATAATATTAAATAGCTTGCATTATTCCAAATTTTTTGACACCAAATTCGCCCTTTTCACGCGAAAAATTGGCGAGATTTGGACAAAATTGTTAATTTTTAATACCGAACCGAGGTTACTTGGTAGGTAACCTGCCCATACAAAACTCGTAAAGTATTTATCTGATAAATACCAAATTTATACCGTATATACGTATAAATAAATAAAATATATAGCCGTTATTTTTGACTTTTGAATCCCCCTATTTTGGAAATTATTAATAACTTAAGATTTCATAGTGTAAAAAACTGTTTTTGAATTTTTTCTCAAAATTTTATTATCGCGCACCCCTTGTTTTATTATAATATTAAATAGCTTGCATTATTCCAAATTTTTTGACACCAAATTCGCCCTTTTCACGCGAAAAATTGGCGAGATTTGGACAAAATTGTTAATTTTTAATACCGAACCGAGGTTACTTGGTAGGTAACCTGCCCATACAAAACTCGTAAAGTATTTATCTGATAAATACCAAATTTATACCGTATATACGTATAAATAAATAAAATATATAGCCGTTATTTTTGACTTTTGAATCCCCCTATTTTGGAAATTATTAATAACTTAAGATTTCATAGTGTAAAAAACTGTTTTTGAATTTTTTCTCAAAATTTTATTATCGCGCACCCCTTGTTTTATTATAATATTAAATAGCTTGCATTATTCCAAATTTTTTGACACCAAATTCGCCCTTTTCACGCGAAAAATTGGCGAGATTTGGACAAAATTGTTAATTTTTAATACCGAACCGAGGTTACTTGGTAGGTAACCTGCCCATACAAAACTCGTAAAGTATTTATCTGATAAATACCAAATTTATACCGTATATACGTATAAATAAATAAAATATATAGCCGTTATTTTTGACTTTTGAATCCCCCTATTTTGGAAATTATTAATAACTTAAGATTTCATAGTGTAAAAAACTGTTTTTGAATTTTTTCTCAAAATTTTATTATCGCGCACCCCTTGTTTTATTATAATATTAAATAGCTTGCATTATTCCAAATTTTTTGACACCAAATTCGCCCTTTTCACGCGAAAAATTGGCGAGATTTGGACAAAATTGTTAATTTTTAATACCGAACCGAGGTTACTTGGTAGGTAACCTGCCCATACAAAACTCGTAAAGTATTTATCTGATAAATACCAAATTTATACCGTATATACGTATAAATAAATAAAATATATAGCCGTTATTTTTGACTTTTGAATCCCCCTATTTTGGAAATTATTAATAACTTAAGATTTCATAGTGTAAAAAACTGTTTTTGAATTTTTTCTCAAAATTTTATTATCGCGCACCCCTTGTTTTATTATAATATTAAATAGCTTGCATTATTCCAAATTTTTTGACACCAAATTCGCCCTTTTCACGCGAAAAATTGGCGAGATTTGGACAAAATTGTTAATTTTTAATACCGAACCGAGGTTACTTGGTAGGTAACCTGCCCATACAAAACTCGTAAAGTATTTATCTGATAAATACCAAATTTATACCGTATATACGTATAAATAAATAAAATATATAGCCGTTATTTTTGACTTTTGAATCCCCCTATTTTGGAAATTATTAATAACTTAAGATTTCATAGTGTAAAAAACTGTTTTTGAATTTTTTCTCAAAATTTTATTATCGCGCACCCCTTGTTTTATTATAATATTAAATAGCTTGCATTATTCCAAATTTTTTGACACCAAATTCGCCCTTTTCACGCGAAAAATTGGCGAGATTTGGACAAAATTGTTAATTTTTAATACCGAACCGAGGTTACTTGGTAGGTAACCTGCCCATACAAAACTCGTAAAGTATTTATCTGATAAATACCAAATTTATACCGTATATACGTATAAATAAATAAAATATATAGCCGTTATTTTTGACTTTTGAATCCCCCTATTTTGGAAATTATTAATAACTTAAGATTTCATAGTGTAAAAAACTGTTTTTGAATTTTTTCTCAAAATTTTATTATCGCGCACACCCTTGTTTTATTATAATATTAAATAGCTTGCATTATTCCAAATTTTTTGACACCAAATTCGCCCTTTTCACGCGAAAAATTGGCGAGATTTGGACAAAATTGTTAATTTTTAATACCGAACCGAGGTTACTTGGTAGGTAACCTGCCCATACAAAACTCGTAAAGTATTTATCTGATAAATACCAAATTTATACCGTATATACGTATAAATAAATAAAATATATAGCCGTTATTTTTGACTTTTGAATCCCCCTATTTTGGAAATTATTAATAACTTAAGATTTCATAGTGTAAAAAACTGTTTTTGAATTTTTTCTCAAAATTTTATTATCGCGCACCCCTTGTTTTATTATAATATTAAATAGCTTGCATTATTCCAAATTTTTTGACACCAAATTCGCCCTTTTCACGCGAAAAATTGGCGAGATTTGGACAAAATTGTTAATTTTTAATACCGAACCGAGGTTACTTGGTAGGTAACCTGCCCATACAAAACTCGTAAAGTATTTATCTGATAAATACCAAATTTATACCGTATATACGTATAAATAAATAAAATATATAGCCGTTATTTTTGACTTTTGAATCCCCCTATTTTGGAAATTATTAATAACTTAAGATTTCATAGTGTAAAAAACTGTTTTTGAATTTTTTCTCAAAATTTTATTATCGCGCACCCCTTGTTTTATTATAATATTAAATAGCTTGCATTATTCCAAATTTTTTGACACCAAATTCGCCCTTTTCACGCGAAAAATTGGCGAGATTTGGACAAAATTGTTAATTTTTAATACCGAACCGAGGTTACTTGGTAGGTAACCTGCCCATACAAAACTCGTAAAGTATTTATCTGATAAATACCAAATTTATACCGTATATACGTATAAATAAATAAAATATATAGCCGTTATTTTTGACTTTTGAATCCCCCTATTTTGGAAATTATTAATAACTTAAGATTTCATAGTGTAAAAAACTGTTTTTGAATTTTTTCTCAAAATTTTATTATCGCGCACCCCTTGTTTTATTATAATATTAAATAGCTTGCATTATTCCAAATTTTTTGACACCAAATTCGCCCTTTTCACGCGAAAAATTGGCGAGATTTGGACAAAATTGTTAATTTTTAATACCGAACCGAGGTTACTTGGTAGGTAACCTGCCCATACAAAACTCGTAAAGTATTTATCTGATAAATACCAAATTTATACCGTATATACGTATAAATAAATAAAATATATAGCCGTTATTTTTGACTTTTGAATCCCCCTATTTTGGAAATTATTAATAACTTAAGATTTCATAGTGTAAAAAACTGTTTTTGAATTTTTTCTCAAAATTTTATTATCGCGCACCCCTTGTTTTATTATAATATTAAATAGCTTGCATTATTCCAAATTTTTTGACACCAAATTCGCCCTTTTCACGCGAAAAATTGGCGAGATTTGGACAAAATTGTTAATTTTTAATACCGAACCGAGGTTACTTGGTAGGTAACCTGCCCATACAAAACTCGTAAAGTATTTATCTGATAAATACCAAATTTATACCGTATATACGTATAAATAAATAAAATATATAGCCGTTATTTTTGACTTTTGAATCCCCCTATTTTGGAAATTATTAATAACTTAAGATTTCATAGTGTAAAAAACTGTTTTTGAATTTTTTCTCAAAATTTTATTATCGCGCACCCCTTGTTTTATTATAATATTAAATAGCTTGCATTATTCCAAATTTTTTGACACCAAATTCGCCCTTTTCACGCGAAAAATTGGCGAGATTTGGACAAAATTGTTAATTTTTAATACCGAACCGAGGTTACTTGGTAGGTAACCTGCCCATACAAAACTCGTAAAGTATTTATCTGATAAATACCAAATTTATACCGTATATACGTATAAATAAATAAAATATATAGCCGTTATTTTTGACTTTTGAATCCCCCTATTTTGGAAATTATTAATAACTTAAGATTTCATAGTGTAAAAAACTGTTTTTGAATTTTTTCTCAAAATTTTATTATCGCGCACCCCTTGTTTTATTATAATATTAAATAGCTTGCATTATTCCAAATTTTTTGACACCAAATTCGCCCTTTTCACGCGAAAAATTGGCGAGATTTGGACAAAATTGTTAATTTTTAATACCGAACCGAGGTTACTTGGTAGGTAACCTGCCCATACAAAACTCGTAAAGTATTTATCTGATAAATACCAAATTTATACCGTATATACGTATAAATAAATAAAATATATAGCCGTTATTTTTGACTTTTGAATCCCCCTATTTTGGAAATTATTAATAACTTAAGATTTCATAGTGTAAAAAACTGTTTTTGAATTTTTTCTCAAAATTTTATTATCGCGCACCCCTTGTTTTATTATAATATTAAATAGCTTGCATTATTCCAAATTTTTTGACACCAAATTCGCCCTTTTCACGCGAAAAATTGGCGAGATTTGGACAAAATTGTTAATTTTTAATACCGAACCGAGGTTACTTGGTAGGTAACCTGCCCATACAAAACTCGTAAAGTATTTATCTGATAAATACCAAATTTATACCGTATATACGTATAAATAAATAAAATATATAGCCGTTATTTTTGACTTTTGAATCCCCCTATTTTGGAAATTATTAATAACTTAAGATTTCATAGTGTAAAAAACTGTTTTTGAATTTTTTCTCAAAATTTTATTATCGCGCACCCCTTGTTTTATTATAATATTAAATAGCTTGCATTATTCCAAATTTTTTGACACCAAATTCGCCCTTTTCACGCGAAAAATTGGCGAGATTTGGACAAAATTGTTAATTTTTAATACCGAACCGAGGTTACTTGGTAGGTAACCTGCCCATACAAAACTCGTAAAGTATTTATCTGATAAATACCAAATTTATACCGTATATACGTATAAATAAATAAAATATATAGCCGTTATTTTTGACTTTTGAATCCCCCTATTTTGGAAATTATTAATAACTTAAGATTTCATAGTGTAAAAAACTGTTTTTGAATTTTTTCTCAAAATTTTATTATCGCGCACCCCTTGTTTTATTATAATATTAAATAGCTTGCATTATTCCAAATTTTTTGACACCAAATTCGCCCTTTTCACGCGAAAAATTGGCGAGATTTGGACAAAATTGTTAATTTTTAATACCGAACCGAGGTTACTTGGTAGGTAACCTGCCCATACAAAACTCGTAAAGTATTTATCTGATAAATACCAAATTTATACCGTATATACGTATAAATAAATAAAATATATAGCCGTTATTTTTGACTTTTGAATCCCCCTATTTTGGAAATTATTAATAACTTAAGATTTCATAGTGTAAAAAACTGTTTTTGAATTTTTTCTCAAAATTTTATTATCGCGCACCCCTTGTTTTATTATAATATTAAATAGCTTGCATTATTCCAAATTTTTTGACACCAAATTCGCCCTTTTCACGCGAAAAATTGGCGAGATTTGGACAAAATTGTTAATTTTTAATACCGAACCGAGGTTACTTGGTAGGTAACCTGCCCATACAAAACTCGTAAAGTATTTATCTGATAAATACCAAATTTATACCGTATATACGTATAAATAAATAAAATATATAGCCGTTATTTTTGACTTTTGAATCCCCCTATTTTGGAAATTATTAATAACTTAAGATTTCATAGTGTAAAAAACTGTTTTTGAATTTTTTCTCAAAATTTTATTATCGCGCACCCCTTGTTTTATTATAATATTAAATAGCTTGCATTATTCCAAATTTTTTGACACCAAATTCGCCCTTTTCACGCGAAAAATTGGCGAGATTTGGACAAAATTGTTAATTTTTAATACCGAACCGAGGTTACTTGGTAGGTAACCTGCCCATACAAAACTCGTAAAGTATTTATCTGATAAATACCAAATTTATACCGTATATACGTATAAATAAATAAAATATATAGCCGTTATTTTTGACTTTTGAATCCCCCTATTTTGGAAATTATTAATAACTTAAGATTTCATAGTGTAAAAAACTGTTTTTGAATTTTTTCTCAAAATTTTATTATCGCGCACCCCTTGTTTTATTATAATATTAAATAGCTTGCATTATTCCAAATTTTTTGACACCAAATTCGCCCTTTTCACGCGAAAAATTGGCGAGATTTGGACAAAATTGTTAATTTTTAATACCGAACCGAGGTTACTTGGTAGGTAACCTGCCCATACAAAACTCGTAAAGTATTTATCTGATAAATACCAAATTTATACCGTATATACGTATAAATAAATAAAATATATAGCCGTTATTTTTGACTTTTGAATCCCCCTATTTTGGAAATTATTAATAACTTAAGATTTCATAGTGTAAAAAACTGTTTTTGAATTTTTTCTCAAAATTTTATTATCGCGCACCCCTTGTTTTATTATAATATTAAATAGCTTGCATTATTCCAAATTTTTTGACACCAAATTCGCCCTTTTCACGCGAAAAATTGGCGAGATTTGGACAAAATTGTTAATTTTTAATACCGAACCGAGGTTACTTGGTAGGTAACCTGCCCATACAAAACTCGTAAAGTATTTATCTGATAAATACCAAATTTATACCGTATATACGTATAAATAAATAAAATATATAGCCGTTATTTTTGACTTTTGAATCCCCCTATTTTGGAAATTATTAATAACTTAAGATTTCATAGTGTAAAAAACTGTTTTTGAATTTTTTCTCAAAATTTTATTATCGCGCACCCCTTGTTTTATTATAATATTAAATAGCTTGCATTATTCCAAATTTTTTGACACCAAATTCGCCCTTTTCACGCGAAAAATTGGCGAGATTTGGACAAAATTGTTAATTTTTAATACCGAACCGAGGTTACTTGGTAGGTAACCTGCCCATACAAAACTCGTAAAGTATTTATCTGATAAATACCAAATTTATACCGTATATACGTATAAATAAATAAAATATATAGCCGTTATTTTTGACTTTTGAATCCCCCTATTTTGGAAATTATTAATAACTTAAGATTTCATAGTGTAAAAAACTGTTTTTGAATTTTTTCTCAAAATTTTATTATCGCGCACCCCTTGTTTTATTATAATATTAAATAGCTTGCATTATTCCAAATTTTTTGACACCAAATTCGCCCTTTTCACGCGAAAAATTGGCGAGATTTGGACAAAATTGTTAATTTTTAATACCGAACCGAGGTTACTTGGTAGGTAACCTGCCCATACAAAACTCGTAAAGTATTTATCTGATAAATACCAAATTTATACCGTATATACGTATAAATAAATAAAATATATAGCCGTTATTTTTGACTTTTGAATCCCCCTATTTTGGAAATTATTAATAACTTAAGATTTCATAGTGTAAAAAACTGTTTTTGAATTTTTTCTCAAAATTTTATTATCGCGCACCCCTTGTTTTATTATAATATTAAATAGCTTGCATTATTCCAAATTTTTTGACACCAAATTCGCCCTTTTCACGCGAAAAATTGGCGAGATTTGGACAAAATTGTTAATTTTTAATACCGAACCGAGGTTACTTGGTAGGTAACCTGCCCATACAAAACTCGTAAAGTATTTATCTGATAAATACCAAATTTATACCGTATATACGTATAAATAAATAAAATATATAGCCGTTATTTTTGACTTTTGAATCCCCCTATTTTGGAAATTATTAATAACTTAAGATTTCATAGTGTAAAAAACTGTTTTTGAATTTTTTCTCAAAATTTTATTATCGCGCACCCCTTGTTTTATTATAATATTAAATAGCTTGCATTATTCCAAATTTTTTGACACCAAATTCGCCCTTTTCACGCGAAAAATTGGCGAGATTTGGACAAAATTGTTAATTTTTAATACCGAACCGAGGTTACTTGGTAGGTAACCTGCCCATACAAAACTCGTAAAGTATTTATCTGATAAATACCAAATTTATACCGTATATACGTATAAATAAATAAAATATATAGCCGTTATTTTTGACTTTTGAATCCCCCTATTTTGGAAATTATTAATAACTTAAGATTTCATAGTGTAAAAAACTGTTTTTGAATTTTTTCTCAAAATTTTATTATCGCGCACCCCTTGTTTTATTATAATATTAAATAGCTTGCATTATTCCAAATTTTTTGACACCAAATTCGCCCTTTTCACGCGAAAAATTGGCGAGATTTGGACAAAATTGTTAATTTTTAATACCGAACCGAGGTTACTTGGTAGGTAACCTGCCCATACAAAACTCGTAAAGTATTTATCTGATAAATACCAAATTTATACCGTATATACGTATAAATAAATAAAATATATAGCCGTTATTTTTGACTTTTGAATCCCCCTATTTTGGAAATTATTAATAACTTAAGATTTCATAGTGTAAAAAACTGTTTTTGAATTTTTTCTCAAAATTTTATTATCGCGCACCCCTTGTTTTATTATAATATTAAATAGCTTGCATTATTCCAAATTTTTTGACACCAAATTCGCCCTTTTCACGCGAAAAATTGGCGAGATTTGGACAAAATTGTTAATTTTTAATACCGAACCGAGGTTACTTGGTAGGTAACCTGCCCATACAAAACTCGTAAAGTATTTATCTGATAAATACCAAATTTATACCGTATATACGTATAAATAAATAAAATATATAGCCGTTATTTTTGACTTTTGAATCCCCCTATTTTGGAAATTATTAATAACTTAAGATTTCATAGTGTAAAAAACTGTTTTTGAATTTTTTCTCAAAATTTTATTATCGCGCACCCCTTGTTTTATTATAATATTAAATAGCTTGCATTATTCCAAATTTTTTGACACCAAATTCGCCCTTTTCACGCGAAAAATTGGCGAGATTTGGACAAAATTGTTAATTTTTAATACCGAACCGAGGTTACTTGGTAGGTAACCTGCCCATACAAAACTCGTAAAGTATTTATCTGATAAATACCAAATTTATACCGTATATACGTATAAATAAATAAAATATATAGCCGTTATTTTTGACTTTTGAATCCCCCTATTTTGGAAATTATTAATAACTTAAGATTTCATAGTGTAAAAAACTGTTTTTGAATTTTTTCTCAAAATTTTATTATCGCGCACCCCTTGTTTTATTATAATATTAAATAGCTTGCATTATTCCAAATTTTTTGACACCAAATTCGCCCTTTTCACGCGAAAAATTGGCGAGATTTGGACAAAATTGTTAATTTTTAATACCGAACCGAGGTTACTTGGTAGGTAACCTGCCCATACAAAACTCGTAAAGTATTTATCTGATAAATACCAAATTTATACCGTATATACGTATAAATAAATAAAATATATAGCCGTTATTTTTGACTTTTGAATCCCCCTATTTTGGAAATTATTAATAACTTAAGATTTCATAGTGTAAAAAACTGTTTTTGAATTTTTTCTCAAAATTTTATTATCGCGCACCCCTTGTTTTATTATAATATTAAATAGCTTGCATTATTCCAAATTTTTTGACACCAAATTCGCCCTTTTCACGCGAAAAATTGGCGAGATTTGGACAAAATTGTTAATTTTTAATACCGAACCGAGGTTACTTGGTAGGTAACCTGCCCATACAAAACTCGTAAAGTATTTATCTGATAAATACCAAATTTATACCGTATATACGTATAAATAAATAAAATATATAGCCGTTATTTTTGACTTTTGAATCCCCCTATTTTGGAAATTATTAATAACTTAAGATTTCATAGTGTAAAAAACTGTTTTTGAATTTTTTCTCAAAATTTTATTATCGCGCACCCCTTGTTTTATTATAATATTAAATAGCTTGCATTATTCCAAATTTTTTGACACCAAATTCGCCCTTTTCACGCGAAAAATTGGCGAGATTTGGACAAAATTGTTAATTTTTAATACCGAACCGAGGTTACTTGGTAGGTAACCTGCCCATACAAAACTCGTAAAGTATTTATCTGATAAATACCAAATTTATACCGTATATACGTATAAATAAATAAAATATATAGCCGTTATTTTTGACTTTTGAATCCCCCTATTTTGGAAATTATTAATAACTTAAGATTTCATAGTGTAAAAAACTGTTTTTGAATTTTTTCTCAAAATTTTATTATCGCGCACCCCTTGTTTTATTATAATATTAAATAGCTTGCATTATTCCAAATTTTTTGACACCAAATTCGCCCTTTTCACGCGAAAAATTGGCGAGATTTGGACAAAATTGTTAATTTTTAATACCGAACCGAGGTTACTTGGTAGGTAACCTGCCCATACAAAACTCGTAAAGTATTTATCTGATAAATACCAAATTTATACCGTATATACGTATAAATAAATAAAATATATAGCCGTTATTTTTGACTTTTGAATCCCCCTATTTTGGAAATTATTAATAACTTAAGATTTCATAGTGTAAAAAACTGTTTTTGAATTTTTTCTCAAAATTTTATTATCGCGCACCCCTTGTTTTATTATAATATTAAATAGCTTGCATTATTCCAAATTTTTTGACACCAAATTCGCCCTTTTCACGCGAAAAATTGGCGAGATTTGGACAAAATTGTTAATTTTTAATACCGAACCGAGGTTACTTGGTAGGTAACCTGCCCATACAAAACTCGTAAAGTATTTATCTGATAAATACCAAATTTATACCGTATATACGTATAAATAAATAAAATATATAGCCGTTATTTTTGACTTTTGAATCCCCCTATTTTGGAAATTATTAATAACTTAAGATTTCATAGTGTAAAAAACTGTTTTTGAATTTTTTCTCAAAATTTTATTATCGCGCACCCCTTGTTTTATTATAATATTAAATAGCTTGCATTATTCCAAATTTTTTGACACCAAATTCGCCCTTTTCACGCGAAAAATTGGCGAGATTTGGACAAAATTGTTAATTTTTAATACCGAACCGAGGTTACTTGGTAGGTAACCTGCCCATATACAAAACTCGTAAAGTATTTATCTGATAAATACCAAATTTATACCGTATATACGTATAAATAAATAAAATATATAGCCGTTATTTTTGACTTTTGAATCCCCCTATTTTGGAAATTATTAATAACTTAAGATTTCATAGTG
>JAWQUS010000043.1:0-14012 GCA_036365455.1 Macrosoma leucophasiata | reverse complement strand
GTTCACTCCACTTCTTCTTGGGCACTGTTTCGTGCCCGCTTCTTTCTTTCGTGCTTCTTCCACCACTACTTCCTTCGTGCATCTGTTTCTTCTGTTGCTCTCTCAGGTTGCAGTGCGGTGCCAGCTACGGTAGAGCGCGAGCATCACGCCAGCTGTGAGGTGCGTATCCACTACGTTGTCATCTCTGTTCAATCTCTTCTTATTTGTCTTTGTCATTACCCTTCGTTGCTTAAACGGTTATGTGAAGCTCGTTTTGCTGTCCAGGCGTCCTGTTGGTCTGTGCTCGTCACCTTTTTTTACCGGAGATCGTCGACGTCTGTGTGTATGATGGGCGTGTGCTGCTTTGAGTGGCGCTACCTCTGAGACACGAATGGTTCAAGACTCGTAGCCTTTGTGTGTGTGTGTGTGTGTGATGCACTGTTATCGTCACGCCACCCGCTGGGGGAAGAGTCGTTTGGTATGCACTCATCAACATAGTGAATCCCTCTCTTCACCGTCCTCTCCTTTTCCTTTCTGTCTTGGCTTCTCACAGTAACGCTCCTGCTTTAACTTCCCAAACGCAAAAACAGAATTCAAAGAGACTTCTTCACGTGCCAACAAAACAAGCTCTGCCATCCCCTCATACCTTCTAAACTCATATCTGCGTTTTCTTCGCTTTCTCCGCTGCCTTGTGTGTCTCTCTCTCTTACTCTCTCCCTTTCACACAAAAAAAAGCAGCAGAAATGACACGCACCTACCTCTCACCAGAACAGCAACTCCGCTCGCAGCAGATCCACAAGGCCCACACAAACATGAAGCAGCTGGAGGAGGCAGCAGCCGAGGCCGTCAAGTACCACGAGAAGTACCTCACCGCGGTGGAGAAGGTGATGACGTGCCTGCTGGACAGCAGCGACATCTGGGAAGACATCCGCACCCACTTCCCGACGGACCACACGACCATGAACGTCATTGCACCGTCGAGTGGGCGGCTTGCTGCGGCGTACAACACATGGAAGGTGTCCAAGGAGCTGCGGGTGCTGCGGGAGCACCTGGAGGGGTTGGAGGACGTGTGCAAGACGGCACGGAAGCAAACCAAGTACGCCAAGACGCACGCCGGGGAGTTGGAGAAAGAGGCCAAAAAGTGCGCGGAGCTGACCTCACCCGAGCACACACGCAAGATCGCTGACCGCAGCGGTAAGGCGCAGGAGAAGCTGATGGCGGAAAAGCAGAAGCAGATCACCCGCACCGAAGCGCTCGATCATACGGTGGTGAATGACATGAAGACGACCGATACGTGGTGGTCCACTCGGCTCACCAGCTGCTGTGATGAGATCTTTCTTAGCTTTGTCAACCTCGGCCACCGCACCCTCGCGGCGTTTGGGGGTGACAGCCCAACCTCCACACCGCCTCGCTCTTCGGGGCTTCAGCAGTCCCAGCAGCAGCAGCGCCGCGAACGAAGCCGTCCGTTTGTTGGGGCACCGATGAACACCGCTGGTGTCGCAACGGGAGTGCCGCTGCAGTTCGACAGCCGCCCCAACGCCGTTCACGCACTGTGATGGCTTCTCCGCTGCGATGTCAGTGATCCGCGGCCCTTCGTACATTGAGTGTGTGTGTGGTAGGCCGTGTATACGTAAAGCAAATAACGCGCAGTTCTCTCTCATACGAATGTAAAGAGAGACAACAGCGCTTGTGTCTTGTTGGCCCGCCATCGTCGCAGCAAGTATACCCCCGACGGTGGTGAGGTCGACTCTTCACTCCTTTTTCTTTTTTAAGCGTTCTGAATCAACGATGGCTGCTCGGTCGAAAAGAGAAGACCGTTGATTCCCTTTCGGCTGCTTATTGTTCCTTTTGATTTCTTTCTTCGTTTTCTCCATGGTGCAGCCGAGTTGGCTATGCTGCCAAATACACGCGCTAATCAGTATGAATCCGCTGCACTTGGTTTCTCCCATTTTTTGTTCCTTGCTTTCAAATCGTTGATTTTGATGTAAGCGTGAGAGTAACACGTACCCCCTCCTGCCCTGCTGTTTTTCTGTTCCCCAGGTGGGATGAGTAGCTGTAGAGGTTTGGTGTTTTATCCTTTTTTCCTCTTTTTGTTTTTGCGCACATGTTCAAGCAGCTGCAGTTCTTCTTCGCTACGGTGGGTTACGTACAGAACACCGTGCTGAGTTTAAATATGCTGTCTTCTTTTTCCACTCTGCAACTGCGCACAAATGCTTTTTTTTTTGCTCTACTGTTTCTCTCTCGACCCGTTGTTCGGCACAAGATGAAGTTCTAAACGGGGGATCTACGCGCATAGGTGTGTCCCAAGCCCTCCACTTCATCGTCAGGGAAGTCGATCATCAATCTTCCTTTTTTTTCGTCTCGTTCGTGTATCTTTCTTTTTTTGTTTGCCATTGCGATCTCTTCGTTGCCACTGTCACGAACTGCGCCATTTAAGTCGACGCAGTGTGTTCACGTTCGTTCACTTCATATGGTTGCTTCTTTCTTTTCTGTCGCATGTTTTTTGTTTCTTTGCTGCCAGTCAAGTTTCACACGCGAGGCAGACAGATGAAGAAAAAAAAAACATGCGCAACGCACTGTGGCCAATGCGGATGAGCCACTGGTGTTCAAAGGAGGGTAGCAGCGAGCCGCGCAGCCCCTTCCATCTTTGACCCACTATTATCCAGTGACGTGCTCGGAATGAAGTGTGCTCAAGTGCTGAGACGATCACGGGAGTAGTTCGAGCAGGAGAGGAGGAAACGCAAAGCAAACAGGGTGACTACTTTTCGCACAAGAAGCCTGAACGATGACTCTCCGTGCTTTCTGCTCCTTCTCTGATGATGCCCAGCGGACTCTCCTGAACAAAAACTGCCCCTTCTTTGAAGCCTTACATTCTTCTGATCCCTCACTTTTCGGAACCGATTTCATACGCTAACAATCATTCACGCTACTACTGAAAAAGAAAACGTCTGTTCACTCCCAATAGGTCCCGCACATTTTTCAAATCCAGGCACACACGCACAATGACACGCACCTACCTCTCAGCAGAGCAGCAACTCCGCTCGCAGCAGATCCACAAGGCCCACACAAACATGAAGCAGCTGGAGGAGGCAGCAGCCGAGGCCGTCAAGTACCACGAGAAGTACCTCACCGCGGTGGAGAAGGTGATGACGTGCCTGCTGGACAGCAGCGACATTTGGGAAGACATCCGCACCCACTTCCCGACGGACCACACGACCATGAACGTCATTGCGCCGTCGAGTGCGCGGCTGGCCGCGGCGTACAACACATGGAAGGTGTCCAAGGAGCTGCGGGTGCTGCGGGAGCACCTGGAGGGGCTGGAGGACGTGTGCAAGACGGCACGGAAGCAAACCAAGTACGCCAAGAAGCATGCAGATGAATTGCTGAGGGCGGCGAAGAAGTGCACGGAGCTGAACTCACCCGAGCACACACGCAAAATCGCCAACCGCACTGGCAAGGCGCAGGACAAGCTGATGGCAGAGAAGCAGAAGCAGATCACCCGCGCTGACTTCCTCGATCACACAGTGGTGAACGACATGAAAACGACCGCTACGTGGTGGTCCACCCGGCTCACCAGCTGCTGTGATGACATGTATGTCTGCTTCTTCAACCTCGGCCATCGCACCCTCGCGGCGTTTGGGGGTGACAGTCCAACCTCCACACCGCCTCGCTCTTCGGGGCAACCGCAGATTCAGCAGCAGCCGTACCGCGAAGGGAGTCGTCCGTTTGTTGGGGCACCGATGAACACCGCTGGTGTCGCAACGGGGGTACCGCTGCAGCTCGACAGCCGCCCCAACGCCATCCACGCACTGTGATGTCTCCTGCGCTGCGATGTCAGTGATTTGTGGTCCTTCGAAGGTTTAGCGTGTGGTGCGTTGTTTTACGTAAAGCTGTTTGCATGTGGCGGTGCTCGATAAAGATGTGAAGAGGGACAACAGCGCTTGTGTGTTGTGGGCCATTTATCGTCGTAACAAGCATACTCTAGACGGTAGTAAAGTCGACTGTTCACTCCTTTTTTTACCTTTAAGCGTTCTGAATCAACGACGGTTTCTCGGTCGGATAGAAAACAGCGTTGTTTCTCGCTGAGCGTGTATTGTCGTTGTCTTCTTTTGTTTTCCTGTTGTGTATGGGAAGTGGCTATGCTGCCAAATGCATGCGCTAATCCGTATGAATCTGCAGCACTTATGGTTTGCTCTTTCTTTCTTTTTCTCGTTGCCTTGATTTAAGCGTTACAGTAACACGTACTCCCTCCTGCCCCTTTGTTGTTCTGTTCTTCTTGTGAGGTTGTCAACTTTCGAGGTGTGGTGGTTTTGTTTTCCTATTCCGCAGACACGTACGAGCCGCTGCGGCAGTTCTGCTTTGCTATGGTGGAATACGTGCAGGACGCTGTGGTTCACTTTTTATAGCTGTCATTTTATTTGCTTTTTATTTCGTATCGCAGCTGCGCTCGTATGCTTGTGTTTTACTTTTGTTTGCTGAGTCGTTCCTTTAACCATTCTTGATCGTGCACTTGATGTGTGTTGAAGGGAAGCATTGCGTAAATGTGTGACCAAAGCCCTTCAATTCATTGTCGAGAAAAGCCCGCTATACTTTTCTTCTCCACCTCTCGTTCGCGTATAACTCTTTTTTTAGCTTCCCATTTGCGATCTCTTTGTTGCCGTTACCCCCAACTGCGTCACTTCACTCCGCGCAGTGTTCTTGCATTTTGCTTCCTTCATTTAGTTGCTTTTTCTTTGGCTCTTGCGTTTCTTTTCTGCTTTTTGCTGCCCGTCAAGTTTTACACGCGAGGCAGCCGCATCAACAAAGCAAGCGCCACTTGCGCAACGCTGTGTGGCTGATATTTGTCAGCCGTTGATGTTCGGAAGAGGGTCGCAGTCAGCCACGCAGACCCCTTTCGTCTATGCCGTACTACTATCAGGTGTATTGTGGAGTATGAAGTGTTCTCGAGAGCTCAGATACGTGCGGGAGGCTATCGAGCACGGGAGGAGAACGAAATGCAACGCAAACAAGGTGGCTCCATTTTTAACAAAAGAGAACAGACGGATGATTTGCTGGGCTTTCTACTTCTTCTTTATGGAGCTTAGCGGACTCTTATAAAGGATCACTGTTCCTCTTTATTGTCTCTCATTCTCCTGTTCCCTCGGTCCTCAAAATCGATTTTGCACTCTATCCATCATGTACGCTGTTAAAGAAAAAAAACATCTTGCTCACTCCCTACAGCACACACGCTCACACACACACACACACACACACACACACCCACACTAACAATGGCACGCACTTACCTCTCCCCGGCGCAGCAGCAGCGCTCGCGGCACATCCACAAGGCACACGACAACATGAAGAGCCTCGCCGAGGCCACCGCTGAGGCCGTCAAGTACCACGACAAGTACATCAAGGCGATGGAGACGGTCATGAACTGCCTGCGAGAGAGCGGGGACATCTGGCGGGTGGTGCGCACGGAGCTCGAGCCGGAAAGCGCGATGGTGGTCGCTGTGGGGCCGGCAAGTGCTCGCCTCGCCGCCTCCTTCAGCCGCTGCCAGGTCTCGCAGGAACTCCGCGCGCTGCGGGATCAGCTGCAGAAGCTACGCGACACCGCCGAGGCCGGGCAGCTGCTGACCAAGAAGTGCCAAGACCCATGCCGAGGAGCTGGACAAGGAAGGGGCGGCGGATGGGCTGCCGATGCTGGCCAAGACGCTCCAGCGCACCACCGAGGCGAATAAGACGGTGCAGCAGAAGGAGCGGGCGGAGCAGACGAAGCACAGGGAGCGGATGGCGTCGCTGGACTTGACGGTGTCGAACAACCTCAAGGCGACGGGGGCATGGTGGTCGGCTCGGTTGGTGGGCTGCTGCGATGAGCTGTACACGAGCTACAGCAAGCTGGGGCAGCGCACCGTGGCTTCCTTCTCGGCGGCAGCGGCACCGTCGTTGACGCCACGACTTGCGCCAGTTCCGGCTGTGCGTCAAATTACCGCAGCGCCGGCAGCACGTCTCATTGCCCCAGCACCGACACCGGCCAACAGGGGCAGCACGGGCCAGCTGGTGCGGTACAGCTCGCAGCCGCCTTCCTCGCGTCTCCGTCTCGCCTCTACGTGATGAGTGAGGGTCGTGACGTCGTCATGAAGTCTCACGAGAGGAAGGAAGTGATAGCTGAAGGGGTTTCTTCTTTCTGACAGGTTGTGGTGACAGCATATGTGTGCGTGAATGATATCTTACGTACTGCGCTTTGTTTTTTCTCGGTATTGCCGCCCTTCTGAACTGGAACCAGAAGGTCATTTTCTTTTTCTCTTTTTTAGGCAAGTGCTGTGTTTGCTTGTTTTTTTCTGGCCTGCTTGGTGAAGTCGATTTTGCGAATGTATGTATATGAAATGTCCGTGGTGCTTGTGAATGCTTCCTTTCTTGTTTTTCTCCTGTGGCAGACCTCCCTGCGCTCTTCCTCCGATACTCACCCCATGCAGCTTTTCCATGGCTCTCTTTCTTTCCGCGTGATGTACATTCTTTTTTTTATCCCCCCGAATGACCGTCTTTATCTATCGTCTCTGCGTGCTTCTACTTGTGTGTTGTAGCCTCTTCATGTGCTTGCTTAACTTCCCTCGCTTCATTTTTTCTTGTACTTTTCTCAGGACTCAATTCGACAAGTGAACTGCGCAACTGAGTTTTCATCCTCCTCTCATTCCCTCTCTTTTTTTTCTCTCACCTTCACTTTACAATTTCGTTTTTAGCCATTTTCAATGTGTGTCATCCTCTCCCTCTCTTTTCTTTTTACGTTCACCCTGAACTGTTTCTTAGCGCTGCATGGCACTTTCCCGCGTCACATCTGCCTTTCCTTCTTAAAGGTGGTTTTTTTGTCGTCTCTTCACTGTCAAATTGTGAACACGTTGTCCTTTTAGTTTTTGTTTTGAAATTGAATCCAGCACCTCTTACTCTCTCTGTTGAACACTCACCCTCACGTAACACACAAAGCGTTTCAGGACACCTCGCGCACCACAGACGATGCTCCTTTTATGTTTATCTAGAGCAAGGCCGTACTGGAAGGGCGCATCAGTGCTACGCGCACGAGCTCCCAAATCAAGCAGTTGGAATTTACGGCATACATCAGCGAGTGCTAGAGGGGAATGGCCAATGCTAACGGCAGGTTGTGCTGTTCTTTTGTTGCATACATGGTAGATTTTAATATTGGCGCCACTCCTCTCTCTCTGTCTCTCTCATCTGCCCTTCATTCTCTCACCGACGCGTCTACCTACAGGGTATTCTCACTCGGTACCCTTGCGTCTCTCAGCAATCTAAGACAGACCGTTTCTGGCCTGATACTTTAAAGTACGTACATCTGCTTCTTGCTCTTCTCTTTTTTCTCATTTTTCTCATTTTTCATTGATTTGCCTCTGCTTATCTGTCTCTTGCAGCTTTCTCAATTCCAGAATGGTGAGGTACGCTGCGGATGCAGAGCGGGCTGATCGTCTCCCACTGGTGGCGGAGACGCACCTGCACACCAAGAACCTCCACCTTGTCGCCGAGGATGCCCTCAAGTACCACGACAAGTACGTTGTGGCGGTGGAGAAGGTGATGAACTGCCTGCTGGACAACAGCGACTGCGTGGAGAAGATACGCCTGCACCTCGGTGACGACGGGCAGAAGATCGCGCCGACCTTCGAAGCCACCGGGGCTGTGGCTGCTGCTTTTAGTGACTTCAAGTCCTGCGTGCCGATGAAGGCGATGCGGGACTGCCTGGGCAAGCTAGCAGATGTCAGCACCATCGCGAAGCGCAACGCCAAGGTGACACGCAGCGTCGTAGAAGAGCACGACGCGGCGGAGAAGAAGTACGTGAAACGCCTCGTCACGGAGAACCCGCAGAAGCTGGCCCAGTTGAGCGACAAGAAGCGGGAGAAGGTGGAGCAGGAGCACCAGGCCGAAGAGGCCCGTCTTGCAAAGATGGACGCCGCTGTGGTGGAGAGTTTGACCTCTCTCTGCACGTGGTGGGGGGAACAGCTGGCCGGGGAGGCGGAAGAGCTGTACGCGCTGCACCGCCACATCGGCACCGAGCTCACTCGCTGCTACGCGGACGTGAGCCTTTTAACTGCACCACCGCCATCCACGCTGCCGCCGCGTGCGGCGAATCAACTGATGAACCAGAAGCAGAGGCGAGGACAGTTTGCGCTATCAGAGGATCAGCGCTCCAGTCAGCAGCGGAGCGAGACAGGCTCCTACGCGGGCGTGTCGGATTACCTGAGTGTACCGCCAACGGAGCTGCGGCGGCGACCTGGCAGCGCGGATGGGCAATCACCGGAGCGCTACAACACCGGCAGCAGCACCCCACTGCCCCCGCCTCCGCCGCTCTACTCCGCAGTGCAGAAGCCACCCCCACCGACGGTATCAGCCCCGCCCGTTGAGGACACTCCACGAAGTGCCCGGTACTTCTCTATTTCCTCCACTCCTGGACGGGAGTCGTAGCAGAACGCTGGGTTCGAACGCGAAGGAAGAGCGTCCTTCGGGTCTGCAACGCTAATGGTGCAACCCCGTCAGCTCAGCTCTTATCTCTTTCTTTCTTCTTGCCAAGGGGGCACTTCTGGCGAGCTAAGCTGTTGGTGTCTTCGCGAAGGCCTTCACTCCATTAAAAAACACTGATTTCTTCTTTTTCCATCTGCTGTTTTTTCCCCCTCCTGAGATTGACAGTCCAAGAGCCTCTACCATGTTTTTTTCTGGTATAGCTGGTAGAGTGTGTTGCACATACGACTCGTATGTGAGGGCATGCAAAGGAGGGGAGAAAGACCCAAAGAACGGCGCCTTCTATACTTCCTGTGGCCTCTATGGCATCACCCCTTCTCATTTTGTGTGTCAATGCTTCGTGCTTAGCTCGACTCTCGGTTTTTTTTGTTTTTTTCACTGTCTTTGCCTCTTTTCTTCCACTTTCAAACGATGTTCCTCTTTCTGTCTTTCTCCTGTTGCTTTCCTCTACTGTTGCGTCGAATCTGCACGATCAAAAGAAGATATACCGTCACGCTCCCTCTCCACGCTGCCTCCCGTTGTCTTCTTTAGTGCTCCGCGGCAGTGGGTGCTGCTCTTGATTGATGGCTGTGCGATGTCTTTTCAACATATACTCTGTCGTACTTGTTTGCCGTATATTTTACTCTTTTTCTCCTTTCAGCTGCCACTTTTGTTTCTAAGTGCTCTACAAGCAAAAGTCCAATTTAAAAGGGGAGATGAGGTGCAACTCCTCTCCGTGTCAGCAAGGATGAATAAATGCGGTGTTATAGTTGCGACACCATCTTTCCCCCCAAGCTCTATCCTCTGCCGCTGCATCCTCCTTTCCATCGGTGAGAAATGGTCGTTTTGCTTTCCTACTGTCCTGCTCTGGAGCGGTCCGTCACCACGCGTGCAATGGAGTGATCCAAGTACCGTAGTTTTACCAGGTGCTCTGTACATGAACCACCGCTCTTCAGCTCCTCACTCTTCCTACATCCCCCCCCCCCCCCCCCCCCCTCTCCACTCTGCTTCACTCCTCTCGCATCTTGCGTGCTTCTACACACGCACACCGTGTGACACGAACCATCCTAAGTGCAACCCTTGCGAAGTATTCATACTCTTTTTCCGATACCTTCGGCTTTGCTTCGTGCACTTCAAAAATACTCTTCTCTTGCTCTTCTTCTTTTTGAGATCACGCGCTGGCACTCGCGTTCCACCCTTTGTGCCTTGCGTACTTCTCTTCCGCCGTTCCTCTCATATACGCACTGACGTGGTACAGTTTTCTTCTGCTGCTCCTCCTTCGATCGGAGCGGTACCTTTCGTTGCATCTCTCTTGCAGACACGTTTTTTTTTTGTTTGTCGATCACCCCCCGCTTCCCTTTCCACGATCTTTCATATAGTAGGCTCTAGTTCCAACGTGATTGGTGGTGGTCTCTTACTTTGAGCTCCTCCCCGATCCTCGAATCTTCCTTTCTCTTAGAAAGCGCGCTCGTTGTGCTGCTGCAACGTGTGTCTGGATTTCCTGACTCCACACCAGATAGGCGCTGTCTGCACCTTGCTCCCCCTTCGTCGTTTCTCTTTAAGAAAGAAAAATAATTTAAAAAGGAAAAATACAAGAATATCCGTAAAAAGACACTAAACACAATGCCGAAGGAGTTCCTTGACCCGGCGCAGCTGCAGCGCTCCGATCAGCTCTACTTCACCCACAAAGCCCTCTCCAGCATCTGCGACGCCGCCAAGGAGGCCGCGAAGCAGCACGACAAGTACATGGCCGCAATGGACGCCGTCATCGCCGCCCTGCTGGACAACAGCGACTGCATGGAGGAGACCCGCCGCCTTTTTGGCCAACGTGGGGAGTCGCTCATCGCCCCCACCTTCGAAGTCACCGGCAAGATCGCCGACGCCTTCCACGCCTGGGCCGCCTCTCCTGAAGTGGCGCGCCAGCGAGAGGATTTGGACGCTTTGGCCGATCTCGGCGCCACCGCGAAGCGCAGTGTGAAGATCGCCGAGAAGTCGTCGTCGGAACTAGAGAAGGCGGCGCAGAAGGCGGCCCGCTTCAACACGGACAAGAAGCAGCGCAAGATTGGAGACGGGAAGTCGTCGCGGCAGAAGCGGCTGAAGGAGCAGCAAGACGAGGCGAATGCGCAGGTGCAGGTGATGGACAACGCCGTCATCGAGAGTATGCTGTCGCTGGGGCAGTGGTGGTCGGGGAAGGTGGTGGCGGTGTCGGAGGGCATCTACAGCAGCTACTATGATGCCGGCGTAGCGGCCACGACGCTCTTTCCCTCTTTGCCGCAACACATGCGACCCCCACGCGAGCCTCTTAGCACCGGCAGCCCACCGTCGGCGGAGTCGACGCCCACTACCTCGCAGAACCGCCGCCCGGCCACGCACGCCGACCCCACCGCCCCGTCCTCTCCCTCTGCTCCCTCTTCCACGGTCAGCTCTCAGCAGCAACACCATCGGCTGAGCGGCGGGAGTCCAGGAGCAGCGGCACCACCCCCCGCAGACTAGACACGCTGCCGCTGCCGCTGCTGCTGCCGCTGCTGCTGGCGTAGACGCGCGACCGCCGCCCCTCTTTGGCAACGCTGCAGCCGCTGCAACCACCCCGCCCCCACAGCGAATGGAGGCTCACCACACCGGCAGAGGCGATGCGAATGGGGGTGGGAGTGGGCATGGCAACGGTAGTGCTGCGATGAGCGGTCCTGCTGGGGCGGCGAGCAGACCGACGATGGCGGGTGCGGCGCTGGAGTTTCAGGGTAGTAGCGGCGGTGGTGCGGCACCCCGTCCGTGTAGCGCGGACTGAACGCCGTGGCTGCGGTAGACCTATTTTGGTGGAGTTAAAAGGAGCTTTTAGGGGACATGCAGCTGTCAACGGCACAGCCGTCCTCCTGAGCAGTTTAAGGTAAGGTATTTGTGTTGCCACTTCTTTTTCTTCAATTTCTTCTTTTTTTTAGCTTCGGAGGGAGCCTTCAGGGTTTAAAACGTATGGTGATCGGTGCAGCTCTCCAATCCTTAGGGATGCTGCAAGACGTCTTCCCTCTTTTTACTGTTTTATCTGTTTTTTGTTGTTTTTGTTGCGTGTGCTCGCACTAACGTGCGAAAGGCGGCACAGTTTTCCCCTCTCCGGCAGAGTCGAACGGCGTTCTTCGCATGATAATGGATTTCTTAGCAACTTGCCTTTGGTCTTTCTCCTCCCGCGTGTGTTTTTGCTTCTTTCTCCCTCTGGCTGTGCACCTTAATGATCGTAGACTGTTGTTTTTTTTCTTTCCTCCACACAAGCACCTTCACCGCTGCCTCTCTGCGCTCACCCCCCTTATTTCTATTCTTGATGAGTGTCTTCCCCTCGTACTCCTCCCTTCGTACTTTTGTTTGCTCCTCTTTGTTTTCCATCACCTTGCTTCCCGACTTTTTTTCTTCTTACCTTTGCGATTGCATGCCTGAATTGTTTGCTCTACTTCTCTGAGTTCGACTTCTCTTAAACTATGTGGTGTACTTTTTTTTGCTGATCTGTTTTTGTGTAGCGTCTCCTGAAGCAGTGTCTTTTTTTTGTGGTGGGGTCTTTGTAAGAGAGAGTGTGGTTGAGTGCGTGGGTAGGTTGCTTTGCTTTTTGTCCTCTCTTTTTCTTTCGCTATTTCTGCTGAAGGGCAACGACTACGGCGTAGTTCATTGCTCCATGAAAGAGAGTGAGGGGGAAAAAAGGCCCAAAAAGACGCTTGAACGCCGCCACCGGAAGAGCAGAGGTGCAGCTCGTTCCAATAAGAGGCTCTATTGCACATATTACGTGTGCAGGCTTCGGTGTTGTGCGGAACACCTTCTCTTCCTCCCCTCCCCCTACTTCAACCTTTCTCTCTGTTTTCAGACTGCATTCTGCACATCCCCTTTTTTTCCGTGTTTTCGTTTTCGGTTTTTTTTGTTGTCTGTATCTGTGCTGCTAGGGCACACACGCACTCGCACTTGTGCGGACCGTGTAGCCTCCCTTTTTTGCCACTGTTTTCCCTCATGTCTTTGCTTCCCCTTTTTGCGCTTCAATCTAACAACAGAAAAAGAATTAGCTAATGACAGCACTCTGGTGGAGGGTGTGTGCTTTGGGTCTCGTCCCTGAAGGCGGTAAATGTGAGTCATGTTGAAAAAGAGCTAGTTATGGTTGCTCTGATGATAGTGGCCCCTCTTCAGCCGTTTCCATTCCCGCGGAGGTCTGTGATGCTTAAGAAGCCACACCTGCTGACCGCGGCCCGATCTCATAGTACTTGGAAGTGGCGATGCACCCGAGCTGAGCTCACGGCATTGTGTGAGTGTAGGGAAGCCCTCGCCGCTCTCTCTCTCTGCTCACCCGTCAATGTCTCAACCATCCCCATATTCTCTGGTTTCTCCCCCTCATTCATTCTCTTTTCCACCGCAACGGGTTTCCTTTTTTCTTCCAACGTCTAGTATTGCACAGATTGCACTCCCAGAAAGCCCTGCAACGATGGACGACAAGCAAGCCTTCTACGTCGAGAGCACCGGATGGGCGGAAGTTTAAGATGGTCATTCGTGGCGACCTCGGGAAGCTCAGCGTGGCACAAGATCCGCCGCTACCTCAAGTCCTACGGCGTGCCGGACAACCAGGACATTCTTGCCGGGACGCTGGTGCTCGAGGACGACATGCTGGGGGAGCACTTCGGCCTCCACAACGAAGGCGTCCTGCACCTGCGCGATCCTCCCCAGGCAGGAGCAGCAGCCGCAGCCGTCACTCCACTATCATCCGGTGGCCCCGACCGCCGCACGGCCACCGGCCTCTCAGCCACCGCGTCCCGCCTCCTCCTCCTCTCCCCTGCGGGGCGGCGGCTCGAGCCAGCAGGAGGGCAGAGGCGACTACCACGCTGCCCCTCCCCCTCCCTCGTCCACCCACCGTTTCCACTCAGGGCACAGACGCGTCGTCGGTGGGGGCGCTGCAGCAACAACTGCGGGCGATGCAGCGCAGCCCTCGATGACGCCACTGCCCGCAATGGTGAGTTGGAGGCGCAGCTGGCACAGGCGAAGAAAAACGGGGGGCCGCAGCACCAGGGTCACGTGGAGGCGCGGCTGCTGCTGCGGTGGGAGCTGGCGGTGGCGATGCGCTGGCAAATGCGAAGGCGAGCCTTGCCCTCTTAGCGGACCGTCTCCACACCTCCCTCCACTTTGACGCCAACCTGACATGCGTGGTGGGCACCGATGCGGACTTCTCGCTTCTCCTCACCTTTGACCGGCGACGGAGCGGCTGTATCTCTACTCCACCCTGCTGACGGAGCTGCCGACCGATGCGGCGTTACGCATGAAGCTCTACGAGGTTCTCCTGGAAGGTGCCCTGCTGGGCCGTGAGGTGTGCGGGGGCGGCATCGGGGTGTCGACCAAGAACAACGTCGTCGTGCTGACCACCTCGCTGCCAGCGACGTACTGTGCGCCGTCTGCGCTGTGTGAGGTGATGCCGGCATTCGTGGAGACCCTGGGACGGTGGCGCGAACTTGTGAGTGAGCTGTTCGCGTAGGCAGCAAGTGTGAGACGAATTGTATGTCCGGGGCGACGGGCACTGAGTGCCGACTCGGCACTGTAAT
>JAWQUS010000042.1:0-19866 GCA_036365455.1 Macrosoma leucophasiata | reverse complement strand
CTCCCATAAGACTCAGCAACGCAGCCGTAGCGACGATGTACGCGAGGCTCTTGCGCAACTGCACCCATCGCCGCGGGTGTGTCGATCTCGAAATCATCCTACAACACCAAAGAGAAAAAGGAAATCTAAAATATTGTGTACTGTTCAGGGGGTTACAAGGACAAAGAAAAGAAAGGAAAATAGAGTTCAAAGGGAGGAAAGGGAGAAAAGTTCAAAAAGTTCAAAATAAGAGAAAGGAGAAAATAGACACAAAAGATTTATGTATGGAGGTGGCGCTGATTTAGGTCAGTGCAGATCTGTGCCTCCGCGCGCCTCCCAATACCTTTAACTATATATGTGAGATAAAAAGAAAGGAGCGCACACAGTTAACTGGTTCTACGGCAGAGAGGTGGTGCGCGTGATTCAACGTGTGTGTTGTGGTGAAACAATATGGAAGCCAGGAGGTGGAGTAGAGAGAGTGAGGGACGGCAACGAAGCGTCAGAGAGAGTTTAGAGGACAGAGAATAGCATTTGAGAGAGGAGGGACCGTGGCTTCGTGCGGCTCAGGGCCAGCGATGTGGTCGCAGCTGCTGTATGACGCAGACTGACGGATTGAGCAGCAGAGAAGCAATTCTGCATGCAGTAACCTCACAGCTTCTGATTAGCTGCTCTTGCGACCTCACACGCAACATCCGCCTTCCCTGACCACCCTCATATGTGGGCCGCGGAACAAACCGCGGTGAAGACGCACCTAATTTTTCTCTTCTTTTCTTTGCTTTTGGCGCGTTGAGCTTCGTTTAAGACTTCATTTTGTCTCGTGCTGCACGACCACCACAGCAAACGGGTACCTGGGGTGCTTAGAGAAGAAAGATCGGCCACACAGGATAGAAAAAAAAGACCGTTCAGGTTCGTCGTGGCACCAGCGCAACGAAATGCAGCAACCAAAACGAGGCTCTCACTCGTTGGCACAGAAAAACTCACACAGTAAGAAGAGAATGCAAATCGGGTGAGCAACACGCACTCTGAGGTAAGAAGATGCAGAGCACAACACATCTGAACTAACCACAAAAGACGAATACACCAAAAAACAAAAGCAAAAAAGAACACACTTCCAGGAAAAGGCAAAGAAACTTTACTTCGCACTCGCTACACTTTTTGTTTAAGCACTCAATTAAAGAAAGCACAAACAAACAATTGCGCACCCACGGATAAGAATAATGAGAGAGAACAGAGAAACAATACGCGACGACAAGAAAGCAGAGAATGCGATCCACACAGTGGGTGTTCAAGGCCCCACATCAACAAGCACAACAGAGCGAAGCCGACACATTTCTGTTTTCGGTGCACTGCTGCGCACCCACTAAGCATGGAATACAAAATTGGATTGCAGCTTCTTGTCATCACGGCAAGTAAAAAGCATGGTACAGACGATAAACAAAACAAGAACAGAAAATAACAACACCGCTGCCAAAAGAACAAAAGAAACAGAAAATGAGAGGCAGGCATATGCGTCTGTAGGGCAGCGGATGAAGTGAGAAGACGAGAGGGGGGATGAAAGGAAGCGAAACAAAGTCGCTACAAAAAAGAACGCACACTCAGCGTCCGAATGAAATACAAGAAATAGATAGCACTTTGATTGTATGTTTGTTTGTTTTTTTATGCTCTTCACTTGAAGAATTCAGCACACTTAAGAAACAGAAAAACGCATCTGTGTGATGCGGACGTACACGAATGAGACACCCTGAAGGAGGCAGAGGCGGGAAAGGAGCAGCGACCTCTTGAAGCATAGAAATAGGGGGTAAAGTTGTTTTGAAAAATGATCAAAGCACGATAAGAAACGCTGGAGAAGCAACAGAAGAACAGGAAAGCACTAGAAGTACTGTAGAACAACAAAAAAGAGGGCAGCAAACAGTGAAAAGCATACCAAAGAAAGAAAAACACACAGTGGGATGGAGGAGAAGACAGGCAGCATATGAAACTGGCCGCTGTATCACGCACTCCTTCGTACATGGTAGAACATGCCACGACAAAAAAATGAGTCATCCACGGTATCGCACGGCCGCACGAAAATCAAGGATCCGCTCAAAACACACTGCCTTGGGAGCGAAACGAGAAGCTACGGTACATCGGGTTCTCCTTCCTCGTCGCCTTGTCGCTCGTCTCCTCCGCCTCCCCATCCGTGCCGCTCACAGCCGGCGAGTTGGCGATCGGCGTGAAGTAGGTGAGGTGGTGGAACCACTGCAGACGCATCCGCGCACCGGTGTCCTGCACCGCGCTCCCCTTCTGACTCACCGTCCCAGGCACCGGCGCATCCACGTAGATCTTCGGCGTCTCGAACAGCCCCAGGCCCGGCGACACGCGCTGTGCACGCGGGATCACCGTGCCGTCCGGCATGATCGTCGGCACCACGCACATCGGCTGCGGCCCACGCAGCACCGGCGGCCGCCCCGTCCACGGCACGATGCCCTGCACCTGGTGGGGACGGTTGTTGTAGCGGTTGATGTGGGCCGGGTCGCCCTTCATGAGGGGCCGCGGTGCCGCTGCTGCTGCCGGGGGTGGCGTGGGAGGTGCGAAGGGGTTGGTGGAGCGGCGCTCGCTCAGCGTCTTGTGCGGAAGAGTAGAGTTGCTGATATCCACTCGCGACTGCGTGCCGGCCTCAGAGGCGCCATCAAGGTCATCCGATGCGTTGCGCTCCGATTTTGGCAGCGCGAGCGGGGCGGCGGCGCCGAAGCACATCTTCCCCGCACAGCACAAACCCACCAGAATGCCGATTGCAACGCCCGCCACCCCTACCGGTATCGCAACGGCAACTACCATCAGCCACGGCGATTGGGACGCATTGTCCGGCTTGGGAGTGGGGACTGCAGTGCTGGTGCTCGACAAGGGTGCAGCCGTGGTGCTGGTAGTTGTGGGGACAGCTGTGCTCGTTGTACTCGTTGACGTGGTGCTGGAAGTGGTAGACGTGGTCGTCGTCGGCGCTCTTGTAGTGCTGGTGGTTGTCGTCGTGGGAGCCGCAGTCGTGCTGGTGGTGGTGCTCGTGGTGGACGTCGGGGCTGCCGTCGTGGACGTCGTCGTGCTAGTGGATGTGGGAGCCGCCGTTGTCGTGGTGGTGCCGGGCCTTGGCGTGGTGGTGGTGCCAGGCTTCGGAGTCGTCGTCGTGGTGGTGCCAGGCTTCGGCGTCGTGGTGGAGCCAGGCTTTGGCGTCGTCGTCGTGGTGCCAGGCTTTGGCGTGGTGGTGGTGCCAGGCTTCGGCGTCGTCGTCGTGGTGCCAGGCTTCGGCGTGGTGGTGGTGCCAGGCCTTGGCGTGGTGGTGGTGCCAGGCTTCGGTGTCGTCGTCGTGGTGCCAGGCTTTGGCGTCGTCGTGGTGCCAGGCTTCGGCGTGGTGGTGGTGCCAGGCTTTGGCGTCGTCGTCGTGGTGCCAGGCTTCGGCGTGGTGGTGCCAGGCTTCGGCGTCGTCGTGGTGGTGCCAGGCTTCGGCGTGGTGGTGGTGCCAGGCCTTGGCGTGGTGGTGGTGCCAGGCTTTGGCGTCGTCGTCGTGGTGCCAGGCTTCGGAGTGGTGGTGCCAGGCTTCGGCGTCGTCGTGGTGCCAGGCTTCGGCGTGGTGGTGCCAGGCTTCGGAGTGGTGGTGGTGCCAGGCTTTGGCGTCGTCGTAGTACCAGGCTTCGGCGTGGTGGTGGTGCCAGGCCTTGGCGTGGTGGTGGTGCCAGGCTTCGGAGTGGTGGTGGTGCCAGGCTTCGGCGTGGTGGTGGTGCCAGGCTTTGGCGTCGTCGTAGTACCAGGCTTCGGCGTGGTGGTGGTGCCAGGCCTTGGCGTGGTGGTGGTGCCAGGCTTCGGTGTCGTCGTCGTGGTGCCAGGCTTTGGCGTCGTCGTGGTGCCAGGCTTCGGCGTCGTGGTGGTGCCAGGCTTCGGCGTGGTGGTGCCAGGCTTCGGCGTCGTCGTTGTGGTGCCAGGCTTCGGCGTCGTTGTTGTGGTGCCAGGCTTGGGCGTCGTTGCGGTGCCAGGCTTCGGCGTCGTCGTTGTGGTGCCAGGCTTCGGCGTGGTGGTGCCAGGCTTCGGCGTGGTGGTGCCAGGCTTTGGCGTCGTCGTGGTGGTGCCAGGCTTCGGTGTCGTCGTCGTCGTGTTGCCGGTGGGAGTTGCCTCCAGCACGTCCACTGCACGTCTGACGAGCTCCTGGGAGCGGCCGAAAGAGGTCGTACCTGGAGCTGCCTTGCTCTGGAGAGCGGGAGGCGGGGCAGCTACACTACCACCTGCCGTAGTGAGTTGACACCCCCGACATCCCATCACTTCGAAGGGAGAGGAACTTGTCTGATCTGGCAGCGCTATCGCACTCCACGCACTCAGCATGAGACTCATCAGTACAGCGATAACGAGTATGACACGGAGGATCGCACGCGTCTGAAGCCATTTTCGCCAACGCGTTTGCCTCAACATCAGCTGGTAGTAGCAGAGAAACTGAAAAAGAAAAATAGTTTTCTGAAGGTAGCGAAGACAAAAAAGAAAACAGAAAAGTAAAGAATATATGGAGAATGGGCGAGGATAGGAAAAAAAACAGAAACAAAAGAGAAGTAGAGAAAATGAGAAAATGAGAAAATGAGACAAAAACAGAGAAGGCGCGGACTTAAGTCAAGACAGAAGAGTGCATCCACGCCACCCGTTGCGTAAAAGAAGAACTTTAAAAGCAAAACAGCGTCACACAGTTAAGTTTGTTTTTATGTGTTCTGTTAAGCAGATGAGGCGAGTGGTCCATTGTGTGTGCGGTAGAAAGTCGTGTAGGGAGGACGAGGGAATCAGCGGGTGAAGAAGAGAGCGGGTAGCGGCAAACAAGCAGCAAAGGGGAATGTCAAAGATCAGAGGCTGGCATCGACGTTAGGGTGGGGGGTTGGGACGCTGAGATGAGACGGACTTCAAGGATGCAGTGGCAGCTATTTTGCTACGCACGCTGACGGAAAGGGGAGCAGAGCAGAGGAGGGGATCGGCAAAGAGAAACCTCACCCCTTCGGCACTGCATCCATTGCGTTCTCACCCACATCATTCTTTTTTTTTCTGACCATATTCGAGTTTTCCATGGTGCAGCAGCAGCAAAATCCACACCAGAAACGTTCATCATTCTCTATGCTTTTGATGTTGTTGTTATTGTTGCTTTTCATTCCTGTTGTGCTATAGTTGGATAATATCGTCTCCTCCTCTCAAGCTTGACGAGCAGCACGACGTTTCATGGTCCTGACTCGATGGGATCGAAACGTTGCGCCGCGAGGATGAAAGAAGCGTGGAAAAGGAAAACAAAGGTGCCTCTGCTCACCACGCTAGCCCACGGATCCAATGTCGCTATACCAACAGTGGGGGAGGGAGGAGAGAAAGCAGCGGCGATGTCGAACACCGTCGGTGGCACTGCGCTGCAGAGGAAGGAGAGATAGAAAGGAAAAAAAGAAGCATAATAGTTGGGGTACGTCGCGAGTGGTTGCAGTTTTTTTCTGTCCGTGGAACAGACGCAGCACTGAAACCTGCCAAATGAGAGCACAATGGTGATCCCCACCGTAGAAAGAAAGAGAGGAAGAGCCAAAAAGGAATGAGTGGTTTTCAAAGGCCACAATAGACACAAGGTGCGTCGGTTCACGACTCCACCACCTCGACGCGCTTGCGCCGCGTCGACAGGCTCTCCACCACGCTCCGCACGTCCTCAGGACGCCGCAGCGCCGCCGTGCAGCCCGCCACCGATACCCGTCGCAGCTCTGGCAGTCGCAGCAACGCGCTCAGGCCCACGAGCTGGCGGCAGTAGCTGACGTCGAGCCACACCAGCGCCGGCGCACCCACCAGCCCCTCCAAGCTCCGGATCGCTGTCCCGGTGAGACTCAGCTGCCGCAGACGCACGCACTCGCCGAGGCGGCCCACATCCTCCAGCTGCCCACACTGCGCCAGTCGCAGCTTCTCCAGTGAGGTGGAGAGGCGCAGGCCGTCGACGTGGCGCACCGCGCTGCCCGTCGCGTCCACCTCCACCAGGCTCGGCGCCAGGCCCAGGGGCCCGAGGTCGAGCAGCTGCCCACACGCCGCCACCTCCACCACCTCCAGCAGCGGGCAGTGCTGCAGCGCCGACACCGAGGCGAGGGTGGAGCAGGAGGCGTGCAGGACACGCAGGCTCGCCACGGCCGACAGCGCCGTCAGCGATGGGATGTCGCAGTAGCGCATGCCGAGACGCACGAGGCTGCGGCTCGCCTGCAGACCCTCCACCACCTCGACGGTGCTCTCGGAGATGAAGAGGTCGCGCAGCGTTGGCACCCGTCCACAGGCGCCGACGTCGGTGAGGTTCAGACAGCCGTAGAGGGAGAGGGAGACGAGGCTGCGGCTCTGCGCCAACCCGTCGAGCTCGTAAATGCCACTCTGCGAGGCGACGATCTCACGCAGCGCGGGGGCCAGGCCCAGGGGGGAGAGGCTGTTCAGCTGCGCACACCCCGTCACGATGACCCGCTCCAGCAGCGGGAAGGCCTCGATGCCCTCGAGGGAGGGGAGGGGGGTGGAGGAGAGGTCGAGCACGCGCAGGTGGCCGCGGACGGCGGTGAAGGCGACGAAGGGCAGGCCGCTGGCGGAGAGGGCGAGGAGCGCCGCGGTGGGTGACGTCGCGGTGGCGGTGGTGGTGGCGGCCCCGCGTGCAACCGCCGTGGCGGCGCTCATCGCCTCCGCCGACGCCTGCCCGACCCGCCCACGGCACCGCAGCGTCGCCATGTGGCGGAAGGCACGGCGGACCCGCACGATGGATTCCGCACCGCCACTACCACCACCACCATCTGTAGAAGAAGCAGATGCAACGTTTCTGAGAGTGTCATCTGTGCCGCTGTTGGAGTTGGGGTGGAGGTCGGGGGAGAGCAGCCACTCCATCAGCGGCAGCGGGTACCGCTCCATCGCCAGCTCCACCAGCCGACACCGCCGCACGCACCACAGCTGGTTCACCAGCAGCACAAACTGGTGAACGGCGCGCTGCAAGTCCGCGTCGAGTGCGGGCAGGCGGGGGTGACGTGGCACCGTCGATGCCGGGCCACCGCGCAGCACCCCCGCCACCGTCTCACGCAGCCAGCCGACGACGCGCCGGGGCAGCGAGATGACCGATGCTCCCTCGCGGTGGTCCACGATGATGGGAAGGGCCGGTGCCCCACGCGGCGCCACCACCTCCACCGACAGCGGCAGACAGCGAAAGCATGACGGTGATGATGGCGCTCGACGATGGTCGGTGCTCTCCTCCTCCTCTTCCGCTATCACACTATACACCTCGTGGCCACCGCAGAGAAAGTCGGGTGCGGGCCGGCCGTACCACCACGTCGAGAGCCGCATGGCGCGCGTGAGGCTCTGCAGCGAGGTGCCCCGCAACCGCCGGGTGTAGCACGGCGCATCCGCGCTGGGAGAAGAGAGCCACGTCAGCCCGGCATGGCTCACGTGCGGTGTCTCAGCAGAGTGCCACAACGTGTCCCCCGTCGTCGCTGCTGTATGGTTGGCGATGGGTGTTGTGTGTGCCTGCAGGGCCGCGGAGAACACACGAGCAGGTCGCACCGATGCCGCAGCGCCTGGGAAGTAAAAGACGGCGGTCAGCTCACCGGCGAGGCGGAGGCGTGGGCCCGCAGCGGCGACGGCGAGCGGCAGCGGGGAGGCGTCCAGGCGGTACTCCAGCACCGAGAGGAGGGTGGAGGTGGAGAGGTGGGCGGTGAGGGCGGCTGCCCCGTCTTCCACACGCGGCAGCGTCGCAGGGAGTGGAGATGACTGCGGAGACGGTGGCTGCGTGTCCCCCAGCGCCTTCGCCCCACGCCGTCTCTGTGCGTAGAGGCGGTGCAGTGGGTCCTCTTCAACGCCGGCCGCCGCTGCTGCATCACCGGCGTGGAGGTTTGGCAGGAGGCGGGCAAAGGGGCTGCCGCCCTCACTGCCGTGGGCGTCGACGTGGTGCTCACCGCTGGCGTCGAGGGCGAGCACCTCATTTTCGGTGTTGGCAAAGAGCCACACCCCGAAGTTGAGCAGCGGACGCAGAAACCCGTTCGCCCAGAAAAACAGCATCCCTGTGGGCCTTTCACCGCAGCTGTACTGCAGTTGTTGTTGTTGTTGTTTTATTTGTTTCCGTGTCGCGCACAGGTGGATTGCGGCGTCTGAAGGTGGGAGACGCCTGGCAGAAGAATGAATGCAGTTCGAGAAAGATGAGAGAGAGAGAGAGAGAGAGAGAGAGAGAGAGAGAGAGAGAGAGAGAGAGAGAGAAGGAAAGAGGAATGATGGGAGCGTGGCGCAACAGCAGAAAGGAAAACTACAAAAAGAGCCTCAGCATATGAAGCGGCCCTTCATGCCCATCGGAGCTAAGAGGTGCCACCAACCTAGAAGAGAAGGTGAGAGACAGGTGGCAAGACGCCACGCCCCTTCACCCACAGTCAGTTGCTTCACCATACCCATCACATGCACCCATGGAAGTGCAGGAGAGCGGAAACACGGATGCTAGACGCACGGTCTCGACGGTCGGCAACCAGATGCACAAGAGAAAAGGGGGAGAAGAGTCCATCCTTCACGCATCTCTGTCCCCGTGCCTGACAGTCCTTTTTTTTTGGTGGTAAGAAGAACACACTATGCTCTAAAAGAAAAACAGAAGCTTTAGAAGGGGTTTAAAAAAGAAAGAAAGAGAACCCGAACCTGGGAAACATGACTAAAAAAGAAACACGACGCAGAATAGTAAACACGGGGTGGGCCCACACACGCACACCTTTCACGTCCTTGTACACAACGAGAAGAAAATGAAAAAGAAAACGTACACACAACAACAACAATAACAGCAACGCACATAGACGAAGCCACTCACAAATATACACAGTGACGGAAGACAGGAAGACTGAAAAAAAAAGAGGAGAGGAGAATACCTTCCAAAGGTCGGGTCAAAGAAATGGGGAGGAAGAGTGAGGGATAGAATGGGTGAAAGAGGGGAACTGGACACAAAGAGAGCGGATGCGGTGATAAAAGATAGAGAAAGAGGGGGAGAGCACGGAAAAAGTGTCTCGATGTGTGTCTGTTCGCGTCCAAAGAGAGCCGTGAAGAAGAAAAAGCAATGCAGTTCACCTGGTGTTCATCAACATGGTGATGCTAGACGAGGTAGGGACTGCTGCTAAGGGGGGAAGGGGGGCCGAAACAGGAGAGAGGACGTCTCTCCATCACTCACCATACTCAGCAAGGAAGGTACAAAACCAAGAAAGAAGGAGGAATAGCACAACAGCACAAGGGTCGCCACTGTAGAAAGCTGGGGAGAAAAAAAAGGTGTACAAGGAAGAAGAAAGTGAGGGCAACAAGAGATTTGGAAAAACGTCAGAAGGAAGGAAAAAGATATGTACATGGAACCGAGACACCCAACACAGAAAGAAAAGAGCTGTTCGAACTGGATTGTTAGAGTGCGGTGGAGAGCAAGCAAAAGCAACGAGATCACACCTTCGCCGATCTCCAAGTGTCTACAAAGAAAGACCGGAGCTACAAAAATAATGAGCATTTTCACAGTCGTACAGGAAGAAGAGCCGACTGGGCTTGGTGGGATGCAGTGGGAGTGCAAACAACCGCATCGCAGAGTACATTGAGAGACCAGCAGACATGACGCCATCCTGTTCCCAGCTGTTATCGTTCTCTCCAGCTTTGCCGTTGTGTTGACTTTGCGTCCTCTGATGGACTCTCAAAAGCGAGACGCGTCGACGAGCCAAGAGCACGATGAGCAAGGAAGACGAAGAAAAAGAGGAAAGTCCTTTGGCATCCCACTCGGGGACATTCCAATCCTCCGGAGATGCAGCCAAAGCATTCAAAAAAAACCAGCGGACGAAAACAAGGATCTGCTTGACATACACAAACAAAGAGAGGCGTCTACCCTAAAAACCTCACCCGCCTCAGAGTCAACCAGCGGCCCCCCCCCCCCCCTCCAGGAGAAGAGGAGCACAACGAGAAAGAAAGGAAAAAGAAACGAAGAAGAGGAACAGAAGAGAGAAAGAGAGAAGCAAGATTCTGTACATCAAAGCAGAAAACGAAGATAGTAGAAAAACGCAAAGATAAACAAAAAACGGACAAAGACATTCGCAGAGTGCTTCGTTTTTCAAACACTGCGACTCGCCATTAAAGTGGGGAGCGTTCAAGAATCAGAAATATCACACAACGCACATTGGGAGACGAAAAAAAAAAGCGCCAAGAGAAAACAAGTAACAGGATGATAGAAGCAAAAAGCGGTAGCAGTCTTGGCAAAAACAAAAAGTACAAAGAGAGAGCTTTTCTTGAAGGTCGCGCAAAAGCAAGCCAAGCACAAAACAAAAAAAGAAGAGGAAGAAAGAGGGCGTCACGGATGCGAACACCAGGACACACGACTGCTGACTTTTCTGAAACGCAAAAGAAAAGAAACACGAATCCAGAGCTAGAGAATACACAGAGGACACGGGAGGTAGATGGAAAAAGAAATAGCACCTTCAGCAGCTACAGAAGAGGTGAGAGGCTACACCAACCGCACCTCACCTCCGAAAGACACGAACGACTCTCTGCGGTTGCGGCGACTCAGCATCCTCCCCAACTTGGGCGTCGTCGGCGGCGAGGAGGAAGAGCGCTGCTGCGTGCCAGCCGCCGTCACGGACGTCTCGCTGCCGCTGCTGTTGTGCTGCTCGTGGTCCCCGGCGTCGATGAAGAACATGCCGTAGCCGTTTTCGTACTCGAAGCTCGGCTGCTCACTCACCGGTGCCTCGCCCGAGTCGCTGATCTGGCGCGAGGCGGAGGTGTCTGCCATGAAGGGGCTGCTGTTGCTAAGAGAGTTGAACACAAACACGGTGGCCGGTGATGGCGACGACGCACTGCGGAACTGGCGCACCGGCGGCGGCGGTGGTGGGGAGATGCCAACGGAGGCCGGCCGTGACTTGTGGCTCGTGCTGGCGCTGTTGCTGTGCTCCGACGTGAGGTTTGTCTCGGACGACGCTGCCTTGTCTGCTGGTGGCGGTGACAATGGTGCAACTGCTAACTTCTCTGTGGGCTTCTCTGATGTCGCTGCTGGCTTCTTCTCCTTTGCCTTGGCCTCCTCCTTCTCCGCTACCTTTGCTGCTGCCGCTGGTGATGGGGATGCTGAGGATGCTGCCGTGGCTGCTGCCGCTGATGCCGGTGCCTCGGACTGGACTGCGCTCATGCGCGCCGCCCGCATGCGGTTCGTTGGCGCTGGCGGGGTATACTGTGCCTCCTCTGCCTCCGCTGCTGCCTCGCCAGGTGGGGGCAGCAGCACCTGCGAGGACTCGAGGGACTTGGACGGGTTCTCCTCTGGCGTGGCCACCCTCGCTGTCGATCGCTTACCGTGGTGGCGCTTCCGTGTTTTCTTGTCCGACACCTTCGTGGTACGCTGCTGTCTCGATGCCGCCCCCTCCCTCTCCCTCTGCTTCTCCTTCGCCATCTCCTGCGCCATGGAGCCGCCACGCGCGCGGAGGGCACGCTGCTTCCGCGCTGACAGCTGCGACCTGGAGGACTCCGACCGTGTTGATTCGTCGTCACGTCTGTCAGGCACTGGGAAGGCACTCGTGTGTACGGAGGAGGTGTAGGAGGCGGCAGCAGCGGGTTCGTCCTTCAGCGATCGTGTCGCCTCTCGTGGCGATGGCTGGCGAGAAGCGCGTCCATGTCGGCCGGATGCCGTCTTTTCACTCTTCTGTGCTGCTTCGGTTGCCTGTCTGCGTCGCTCCGTTGCGGCACGAGTGTGTGCGGGGCGGGTGGGCCGCGCGCTGACCGGGCCGTGCTCCAGTGCGGTGATGGACCGCGTAACGGAGAGGGAGCTAGACTTCATCTCGGAGGAGAAGGAGGCGTCGTTGCCGGCGGCATTGCGGCCGTCTCCGTTGCCACCACGGCCACACACAGCACCCATGTTTGGTGGATGTCCCGCTGCACCGAGAAAACTACACAGCCCGTTGTGTCGATGCACACAAGAGAAAATTGCAGTGCTGCCTCTGAATAGGGTGACGCTCTCTCTCTCTCTCGCTGAGTTCCAAAAAAAGAGAGAGCACGGACTTTAGGTTTTTTATGTATTTTTTTTTTTGCCGTGGGTGCGTACGGCACTGTGCTTTTTTTTAAGGGTATGCGTTCAAAGAAGAAAAGAATGAAAAAAAAGGTAGAGAAACACGTGCGGAATGAGCCGAGGAATCCAGATGACTCAAAAACGCACAGAAAAAAAAACAAAAAGCTGTTTGTTAAGGATGCTCTTCTTCTTTGTATCGTTCAGGGATGTGAACTCGCCGTCACGGCACACAACACCGATGGAAGAGGGAGGAAAATGGAAAATTACACTGAGGTGCGAGGCCGCTGCACACACACACACAAATATTTCTACGGTGAGGGCAGCAAGGACGTGAGACAGAAGAGGGAGGGCAGAGAGGGAAAAGAGAAGAGTGTGGAGACGAGTGCATATGCGCACCAATTCACTAGAGACATCTCGATGGGAAGAGCTGGCCCCGCTATCACTGCCAGCGGTCAGAGGACATGACGCCAGCAAGCAGCCTGTGTACTCTTCATCGGCTTCCGAACAGCGCTGAGAACGTGTCCGACAGATCGAAGGACGGAATTGGAGAATGGAGTGCCAGGGTGACACATGCATACACCTCGGCTAACAACTGGCCGTCACCGTGCGATCAACAGAGTACAGGAGCACCATGGTGCGTAGTGAGGCGGATGGGGTGTCGATGGCAGAGTACAAACAGATAGACAAGAGAGAAGCACTAGAAAGAAAGAAAGAAAGAGAATCAACGCACACTGCGGCTCTACATTTACGCAGACGCAGACAGCCACAGTAAACATACATGAGAAAAGGTAAGAATCGATACAAAAAGAAAGAGGAGTAGGATCATTTTTGTATCTCGAATGGAATAGTGAGAAATAGAAGGAAGCAATCTATTCGCAATCGGTTAGGCACATGGGGGATGAATGATGTGCCTTTCCTGACTGGAGAAGCAGAAGCACATGGAGAAGAGTGAGACGCGACAGAAGAAAGCACAGAGAACACACAAAAAAAAACAAAGAAAAAGGGAAAATAGAACTGAAAGCAGTCGTGCTGACCCCTTCTCTATAAGCACCAGAAAGGGAAAGAAGGAGCAGACAAAAAGCAACACAAAAGGAAAGAAAACAAAGAGATGCGAGCGGTGGTCAAGTGGCTCTTGTCCTCATGCCTCACTAACACTGCCAGTGGAAACGAGGGCCCGAGCCTTCTCTTCACCCTACTGGCAGTCAAACTGTGGAGCACCGGATGCACAAACACGCAGGTGTGGCACACCAACAAGAGCCTACCAGGTCGAAGCACCACCTTGCAACAGCGAAGACATTAGAAAAAAAAGTACATCACGCGTGCGGAAGTAAGAAAACACGCATACGCGCAACATGTGGGCGGGGCTCACGAGATGCAGAAATACAAAAAGCAAGAAAGAAAGGTTCCAAATTTTCAAAATACACAAAAAAGTGAGGCTCAGAAAAGCAGTGGCTGCTTGACAATCAGCGCAGAAAAAAAAGAAGAAGAAATAGGACGAGAAGAAGAGACATAGCACATCAACAACGCAACAAAAATGTACAGTGCGCACTGGGTGCCTCCAAAGCAACCGCAGTGCGCATAGAGTGTACTTATATTAGAGGGCCAAAAATAAACGAACACCGGTGCGGATCATCACACATACAAGAACAAGGCCATATCCGCAGCAGCAGTCTTCTGTCCTGCAACGGCTTCCACTGGCCAGGCAGTAGAGATCCATGCAGATACAGATAGAGAGGGAGAGACTCGCCTCTCAGACCACTAGCGCTATTTCCGTGATGACCGCACAAAGGCGCCGAAGGTTGGGTCCGAGGTGTCGGCATGGCGCATGAGATGCAGCCGCAGACTCTCGTCGTGCGACAGACCCACCTCCATGTGGGAGGCGATGCTCCGGTGCCGCCGCATCCGCTTCGCCGGGCTCTCGGCGCTCGTCACCGCTACAAAGACGTCCTCCGGGGCGTGGGAGCGGCGGGCCGGCGCCAGGGCAGACGGGGAGACACCGGGCGCACCCTGTGCCGTCGGGGAGACAGACGGCTCCTCTGCCTCTGCCTCTGCGAGGGTATCGTGGTCGAGGGGGGAAGGAGAGGGCTTGGCACCGTGCGTAGGGCTCTCCTCTCTCCCCTGCACACCCGCCATCGAGTCTGTCCGCATGGAGCCGAAGTGCATGCTGTAGCCGCCGATCTGTGAGGTGGAGAACAGCGCCGAGGCCGCCATCACCTGCGACTCGTCGTTGAAGGAGGGGCGTCGCGAGGGCACCGCCGGTGGTGTGTCGAGAACGTGCTGAGACGATACGCAGTCCTTCTCCTCTGCCACGGTGGGAGATTCGCACTCCGTGGTGTTGTGTCTCTGACAGGGGTAGCAGCAGCGCCAGACGAGACACAAGATGCCCATGCAGATGGCGACAACGACGGCGGTGCCGACAAAGCCGATGATGACGAGCATCCACCACTCCCATGCTACGCTGCTGGAGCCTTTGGGGGCTACCGTCGCCGTGGAGCCGTCCATGTGTGTTTGAGGTGAACAATACTAGAATTTCAAATAAACCAAGAAGAGATAAGAAAGGAAAAGAAAACGCAGAACAAGTCAAGAAAGAAAATGGAAAACACAAACGAACTTAGTGGAGGAAAAATACAAACACTGCCTTCCCACTGACGTCCCTTTACTTTTTCTTTAGTTGAGACGTGTGGAGGAGCGGGTTTGCTGAACGAGCTTAGACAGAAAAAAGAACACGAGAAGAAGTCCAACGAAGCTCTCGAACCGTCAACCGCTGCGATGTGGTGCAGCTCGGTTGGTGGTGGAAGGGGCGGTGTGTCGGGTGAGAGGCACAACGGCGCAGGGGTGTGTGTGTGTGTGTTGCTTCCCAACTGGCGATCATGGGTACAAGGGAGAGCACGCAGCGTCATCAGAGATGCAGAGTAAGAAGCATCAGAGAAAAGTAAAGAACATACAGATACGAGGGAAGAGTAAGACCGCGAGTGGGTGAGAGAAAGAGAGCGCAGAGAGATGAGTATGGACAGTCTCAGCCATCTCTCAATGCATAGCGCAGTGAAAGGGGGACTTTAAGAAAGAAAAAGAGAGGGAGATTCCCTTTGCCTCTCCCCAGTCACCTCGGAGAGGTTACCCTTCGATGCATCTCTCACTGTATAGATGGACGGCACCCACAAGAAGAGAGTCCGGCGCACCCTTTACATTTTCACCAAGTCTGTCCGCCACTGCTATTCTTGCACTTCTCCTTTTCTTTTTCGTTTGGTGGTGCGCTCACAGTTAGAGAGAGACAACGCATTCACAAATCCAGAGCTCTCACGGACTAAAGAAAAGAGACTTGAGCACGCCTGCACAGAAAAGCAACATACTCACATTTTGCACATACTGTAGATGCATCCTGCACATCTCAAGCGGTGTATATGGAAAGAGAGACAGAGAGACAGTAAAGGAACAGTTGGTGGAGAGAGATCACCACTGGGTAGAAGCACTCGGTTTGCAGGTATGCACATTCATCAGAAAACAAAAACAGGAAAAGATACGTCGGCTCGTTTAGTGGAGAGGAGCGCGACGAAAACAGAACACAGAAACAGTAAAGAAGAAAAGAAAGAGAGAGATACGCAAAAAAATAACCAAAGGAGCAAACTAAATAGGGAAAAACGATGAATGAGGGTGGAGGAAGAGAATACTAATAACAAGAACGGGACGAAAAAGAAGGCACACCCATGCACATCTTCACAGCATCTGGCGTATGCCCATCCCTCACGAGACAAGGGTGGACCTCGAGTGTACAACAGTGCGCACCGTCGACACCGCACAACAAACGAGAGCCCAACTCGTCAACTATACTATTGGAAAGAAAAGGCACCGACGAGAAGAAAACAAGAAAGCCGCAACAGAAAACGAAAAGACAAACAAGATAAAACAAAAACAAACAAAAAAGAGAGGAGTAGCGAAAACAACGAATTCACTCAGGGACGCTGGTGCCCTCGTATGGTGGCGCTCAGCATGATGGGAGGAAGGGGAAGACAAAATAGATATGAAGAAATTTGCGCCTCAAGCAGGATACTCGCCTCCACAGTCCACAAAGAAGGGAGAGAGAGAGAGCAGTTATGTGCAAAAAGGGAATAGAAAAGCACTTTTACTGCTTCGTGCGTTCAAGTGACAGCGGTACAGAAAAAAAGGAATAGGCGAATGTAGTCTAAGACAGGGAGATGAAGAGCATCAGAGTAAAAAAAAAAAGAGAAAGAGTCTTCCGTGAGAAGAGAAGGAATAGGAACACACCTCGGGGATGAAAAGAAGCAACTCAGCGGCGCACATGTTGACACTATCCTACTGGTCCACCGAACAAAAAAAAGAACTAAAAGCACACGTTTCAACAACTCTCTTCTCCGTGTGAGTGTGCTGCGCAATCAAGGCTGCCGTGCATGTGCGGGTGTGCGGATGTCGAAATGTGCAGACGGTGCAGAGAAGTACACAGCTCACAAACACAAGTCAGCGGATGCTTGTATGCTACCAATACAAACGGGACAAAAAGGAAAAGTCTACACTCACAAAGGACGGGGACAGAGATGGACAGAAGAGACGCAAAATAGGATCAGGGAAATAAGAAAAAAAGAAAAAAACAAAGAAAGGGAGGGGAGGCATCGACAAAAACACGTACCAGCAACGAATACAGTCCAGGCTGGCACAGCTGCATTCTCTCTTCATGATTTACCTCAAGTACGCACAGAAAAGGAAGTGACTAGCTACCAGGGGAGAAACATGTGGCCAGCACCACACCACTCCTTCTCTCACTCCAGAAACGCACCTGCAAAGCACCCAGGCGACAAAAAACAAAAGCAGAAGTGAATGGAAAGAAACGATGAATGGAAGAGTTGCTGTGCTTTTTTTTCTTTAGAATTGCAGCATCAACACAGGTGGGAAGAAACAAGCGAGGCAAAGCAGGAGCACTACGGTGTTTACGGTCGATAGTCTAGTTAGTGCGGCCCATATGTACACCTCGTGCAGAAAACCCAATAAACAAAACAACAAAAGGAAAAAAGCGGAGATCAAAGAGGGATAACGGGAAGAAATCAACGTCAGCGTTTTGATATCTTTGTATTGTGTTTGCCACGTTGCACTGGATGGGATTAGTTCAAGTGTGCGGTGTGCGTGTCGTTGCGCGCTCATCACCGTGTATCCGGTCCAAGTCGCAGCACAATACTACTCCCTCAATCAGAGTTGACGTCGTCATCGTTGCCCTCCAGGAAGTTGCCAAAGGCGGGATCGCTCGTTGCCTTGTGACGGTAGAGGTGCAGCAGTACGCTGTCGTCCTCCGACATGCCCTGGCTCTGGTGATAGCGGATGCTGTTGACGGCACGCAGCCGCGCCTCATCGTCGTCGCCGTGGAGAAGCGCCACGTTGGCCTCCGTCATCATGCTGCGGTGCGACTGCGAGAGGGCGGAGGCGGTGGACTGGGTGTCGTCATCCTGATAGTGGTCGCCGCTATCCTCCGCATCCCCCATCAAGGCCGAGAGATCGTTGGCGTGCAGCGACGTGTAGCGTCCGTTGCCCCACGGGTCCGCACCGTGGTAGCCCGGCAACGTCTGCAGGCTTCCAAGGTCCTGCTGCTGTGCCGCCTCCTCGCGCACCCAATCTCCCCTTGGGTCTCCCGCATACGCCATGGGCACCTCCACCATGTGGTCCTGCTCCGCATCATAGGCGGCGTAGCGGTGACCGCCGTAGTTCTGTGCGTCATCAGCGCCGGAGCCACCATGCATGTTGGCCACCTCTGCGCCTCCCCTCTCCCACCCTTCGGGGGAGCTGAAGGAGCCGTCGTTGGCGGTGTCGTCCGCCTCCGTCTCTTCCTCATCGCTCTCCGAGTCGGACTGCGATGACGAATCACTCCGTGTCGTCGACCGCGTGCTGCTGAACACGCTGCTGCCCTCCCCATCATCGGGGGAGCGGCGCTGACGGTGCCGGCGGCGACGTCGGCGGATGCTGCGGCGTGTTCCGCCACGACTGGCCGCAAAGCTCCGCTTCGACACCATCGACGTGTCCGTCTGCGACTCCGGCGTGGCGTAGGTGCTGCCGCTGCCGCCGCTCTCCTCATTGTGATCGTCATCGCTGCTGCTCGTCCTGCTGCGGCGGTGACGGCTTCGGGCTCGGCAGCCCCCACCGCAGCAGCGGCAGCAGGCGCAGTAGGTGCAGACGAGGGCGATGGCGAGACCGATGGCAAGGGCCCCGCCGACGGAGCCGACTACCGCACCGATGATGACACCAGACGACACCGAGGCGTGTGCCTTTGGAGCTGACGTGGTGGTGGTGGTCGTGGTGGTCGTGGAACTGGTGGGGGTGGGGGTAGTGCTTGTCGTCGTCGTTGTCGTGCTAGTAGTAGAGGTTGTGCTGGTGGTAGTAGTCGTGGTGGGCTTTGCAGTTGTGGTGGTTGTGGTGGTAGGGGCCCTAGTCGTCGTGGTAGGCTTTGCGGTGGTGGTGGTGGGCTTTGCGGTGGTGGTCGTCGACGTCGTTGTCGTGGTTGTCGTGGATGACGGCACCGCCGGCAGTGCCGCTCCACCGGAGGAATCGGCATCGCTGTCAGTCCGCGTACCACTCTCGCTTGTGGCCTCCCCCAAGGCGGCGGGATCGACACGGAGCTCCACCGGTGTCATCGCGCCTTCATAAAGGAGAAGCTGTGAAAGGGACGCTGCAGAAGGCTGTGGCGAACTCGCCAGTGGCCCGTGCTGCACGCTCGCTGCGCGGCTGAGCAGGGCGGACCAAGCCCAGATGACCACACACGCCACAGCGGCTCTCCGCCACCAGCCGCTACGCCGCCCCCGCTCTAAACAACACGGGAGGCTCATCATGTGTTGCTCGAGTCCTCTGAAGTGGCACGAAAAAAAAACCTCAAACACCGAAGACAGACTCTCGTATTGTGATGAAGACCGCAGAAAGAAGAGAGTGGAGACGCACCTACCTGCGCTTCTCCCACTGCCGTGGGCTCTAATATATATATATTCCTTTTTAATACTCAGGTGGTGGCAGCACCTCCCTCCCCTTTTTGCGTCCTGAAAGAGAGGAGAGGGTCGCAGTTGACGCTGTGGGCTACGAATGCGTGAAGATGGATGTGCCACCGTTGACATACGTGAGATTGTGTGAGAGACGAGAAACAATCAGAAGAGAGGGTACAGAGAAAAAGTGTGATGATATGGGGCACTGACGATGGACAAAGTGAAAAGAGGCACCGTCTTCACGGCAGACGGATTCAGATCAACACACTAGGTGGTAAGGAACGTGCTCGCACACATCTTAGCGGTGAGGTCCACGTCTGAGAAGCGGCTTTCGGATGCTTTCGGACATCACCGCTCGGTAGCGGAACGGGGTGCTTCTCGGTGCTACAGAGGGTGGTAGTTCGTCTCCCTCCCTCGCTTCTGTAAACTTTGAATCTTCAGCAGCACGTCGCCACCAACAGCGGCAATACACCACACTTCTTTCTCCTCTTTGTGATTGTTTTGCTTTCTTTTTCAAGCCCTCTCACTGCAGAGCTTCTCACGGGGTTTTTTTAGTATCTTAAAAAGCTCTTTTGAGTACCCTGCATATGGCTGCGGAGAGCGGGTCATTTTGTGCTCGCTTTGCAGTGTCTGCCTTCGTCATCTCTTGGTTCACGTACAAGCATGGCAGCAGGCATCCAGGACACAAGACAGAGAAACGGTGTCGCACATTAAGAAAGGCATCTTCTGGTGGTCTCCGAGACGTGAGGGAAAGTGGTGGGTACAAAGCAAACGGAGAGTGTGTATAGGAAGAGGAACAGAACGGCACGCACATGTATGCGTAATAGAGGGGGTGAGTCAGTCCGTGCTTGTTGCGACTCAGGAGGGGGGAGGCGCACAATAGATTCAAAAATAAAATAAAAAGGA
>JAWQUS010000041.1:0-24619 GCA_036365455.1 Macrosoma leucophasiata | reverse complement strand
TAAATAAAATATATAGCCGTTATTTTTGACTTTTGAATCCCCCTATTTTGGAAATTATTAATAACTTAAGATTTCATAGTGTAAAAAACTGTTTTTGAATTTTTTCTCAAAATTTTATTATCGCGCACCCCTTGTTTTATTATAATATTAAATAGCTTGCATTATTCCAAATTTTTTGACACCAAATTCGCCCTTTTCACGCGAAAAATTGGCGAGATTTGGACAAAATTGTTAATTTTTAATACCGAACCGAGGTTACTTGGTAGGTAACCTGCCCATTACAAAACTCGTAAAGTATTTATCTGATAAATACCAAATTTATACCGTATATACGTATAAATAAATAAAATATATAGCCGTTATTTTTGACTTTTGAATCCCCCTATTTTGGAAATTATTAATAACTTAAGATTTCATAGTGTAAAAAACTGTTTTTGAATTTTTTCTCAAAATTTTATTATCGCGCACCCCTTGTTTTATTATAATATTAAATAGCTTGCATTATTCCAAATTTTTTGACACCAAATTCGCCCTTTTCACGCGAAAAATTGGCGAGATTTGGACAAAATTGTTAATTTTTAATACCGAACCGAGGTTACTTGGTAGGTAACCTGCCCATACAAAACTCGTAAAGTATTTATCTGATAAATACCAAATTTATACCGTATATACGTATAAATAAATAAAATATATAGCCGTTATTTTTGACTTTTGAATCCCCCTATTTTGGAAATTATTAATAACTTAAGATTTCATAGTGTAAAAAACTGTTTTTGAATTTTTTCTCAAAATTTTATTATCGCGCACCCCTTGTTTTATTATAATATTAAATAGCTTGCATTATTCCAAATTTTTTGACACCAAATTCGCCCTTTTCACGCGAAAAATTGGCGAGATTTGGACAAAATTGTTAATTTTTAATACCGAACCGAGGTTACTTGGTAGGTAACCTGCCCATACAAAACTCGTAAAGTATTTATCTGATAAATACCAAATTTATACCGTATATACGTATAAATAAATAAAATATATAGCCGTTATTTTTGACTTTTGAATCCCCCTATTTTGGAAATTATTAATAACTTAAGATTTCATAGTGTAAAAAACTGTTTTTGAATTTTTTCTCAAAATTTTATTATCGCGCACCCCTTGTTTTATTATAATATTAAATAGCTTGCATTATTCCAAATTTTTTGACACCAAATTCGCCCTTTTCACGCGAAAAATTGGCGAGATTTGGACAAAATTGTTAATTTTTAATACCGAACCGAGGTTACTTGGTAGGTAACCTGCCCATACAAAACTCGTAAAGTATTTATCTGATAAATACCAAATTTATACCGTATATACGTATAAATAAATAAAATATATAGCCGTTATTTTTGACTTTTGAATCCCCCTATTTTGGAAATTATTAATAACTTAAGATTTCATAGTGTAAAAAACTGTTTTTGAATTTTTTCTCAAAATTTTATTATCGCGCACCCCTTGTTTTATTATAATATTAAATAGCTTGCATTATTCCAAATTTTTTGACACCAAATTCGCCCTTTTCACGCGAAAAATTGGCGAGATTTGGACAAAATTGTTAATTTTTAATACCGAACCGAGGTTACTTGGTAGGTAACCTGCCCATACAAAACTCGTAAAGTATTTATCTGATAAATACCAAATTTATACCGTATATACGTATAAATAAATAAAATATATAGCCGTTATTTTTGACTTTTGAATCCCCCTATTTTGGAAATTATTAATAACTTAAGATTTCATAGTGTAAAAAACTGTTTTTGAATTTTTTCTCAAAATTTTATTATCGCGCACCCCTTGTTTTATTATAATATTAAATAGCTTGCATTATTCCAAATTTTTTGACACCAAATTCGCCCTTTTCACGCGAAAAATTGGCGAGATTTGGACAAAATTGTTAATTTTTAATACCGAACCGAGGTTACTTGGTAGGTAACCTGCCCATACAAAACTCGTAAAGTATTTATCTGATAAATACCAAATTTATACCGTATATACGTATAAATAAATAAAATATATAGCCGTTATTTTTGACTTTTGAATCCCCCTATTTTGGAAATTATTAATAACTTAAGATTTCATAGTGTAAAAAACTGTTTTTGAATTTTTTCTCAAAATTTTATTATCGCGCACCCCTTGTTTTATTATAATATTAAATAGCTTGCATTATTCCAAATTTTTTGACACCAAATTCGCCCTTTTCACGCGAAAAATTGGCGAGATTTGGACAAAATTGTTAATTTTTAATACCGAACCGAGGTTACTTGGTAGGTAACCTGCCCATACAAAACTCGTAAAGTATTTATCTGATAAATACCAAATTTATACCGTATATACGTATAAATAAATAAAATATATAGCCGTTATTTTTGACTTTTGAATCCCCCTATTTTGGAAATTATTAATAACTTAAGATTTCATAGTGTAAAAAACTGTTTTTGAATTTTTTCTCAAAATTTTATTATCGCGCACCCCTTGTTTTATTATAATATTAAATAGCTTGCATTATTCCAAATTTTTTGACACCAAATTCGCCCTTTTCACGCGAAAAATTGGCGAGATTTGGACAAAATTGTTAATTTTTAATACCGAACCGAGGTTACTTGGTAGGTAACCTGCCCATACAAAACTCGTAAAGTATTTATCTGATAAATACCAAATTTATACCGTATATACGTATAAATAAATAAAATATATAGCCGTTATTTTTGACTTTTGAATCCCCCTATTTTGGAAATTATTAATAACTTAAGATTTCATAGTGTAAAAAACTGTTTTTGAATTTTTTCTCAAAATTTTATTATCGCGCACCCCTTGTTTTATTATAATATTAAATAGCTTGCATTATTCCAAATTTTTTGACACCAAATTCGCCCTTTTCACGCGAAAAATTGGCGAGATTTGGACAAAATTGTTAATTTTTAATACCGAACCGAGGTTACTTGGTAGGTAACCTGCCCATACAAAACTCGTAAAGTATTTATCTGATAAATACCAAATTTATACCGTATATACGTATAAATAAATAAAATATATAGCCGTTATTTTTGACTTTTGAATCCCCCTATTTTGGAAATTATTAATAACTTAAGATTTCATAGTGTAAAAAACTGTTTTTGAATTTTTTCTCAAAATTTTATTATCGCGCACCCCTTGTTTTATTATAATATTAAATAGCTTGCATTATTCCAAATTTTTTGACACCAAATTCGCCCTTTTCACGCGAAAAATTGGCGAGATTTGGACAAAATTGTTAATTTTTAATACCGAACCGAGGTTACTTGGTAGGTAACCTGCCCATACAAAACTCGTAAAGTATTTATCTGATAAATACCAAATTTATACCGTATATACGTATAAATAAATAAAATATATAGCCGTTATTTTTGACTTTTGAATCCCCCTATTTTGGAAATTATTAATAACTTAAGATTTCATAGTGTAAAAAACTGTTTTTGAATTTTTTCTCAAAATTTTATTATCGCGCACCCCTTGTTTTATTATAATATTAAATAGCTTGCATTATTCCAAATTTTTTGACACCAAATTCGCCCTTTTCACGCGAAAAATTGGCGAGATTTGGACAAAATTGTTAATTTTTAATACCGAACCGAGGTTACTTGGTAGGTAACCTGCCCATACAAAACTCGTAAAGTATTTATCTGATAAATACCAAATTTATACCGTATATACGTATAAATAAATAAAATATATAGCCGTTATTTTTGACTTTTGAATCCCCCTATTTTGGAAATTATTAATAACTTAAGATTTCATAGTGTAAAAAACTGTTTTTGAATTTTTTCTCAAAATTTTATTATCGCGCACCCCTTGTTTTATTATAATATTAAATAGCTTGCATTATTCCAAATTTTTTGACACCAAATTCGCCCTTTTCACGCGAAAAATTGGCGAGATTTGGACAAAATTGTTAATTTTTAATACCGAACCGAGGTTACTTGGTAGGTAACCTGCCCATACAAAACTCGTAAAGTATTTATCTGATAAATACCAAATTTATACCGTATATACGTATAAATAAATAAAATATATAGCCGTTATTTTTGACTTTTGAATCCCCCTATTTTGGAAATTATTAATAACTTAAGATTTCATAGTGTAAAAAACTGTTTTTGAATTTTTTCTCAAAATTTTATTATCGCGCACCCCTTGTTTTATTATAATATTAAATAGCTTGCATTATTCCAAATTTTTTGACACCAAATTCGCCCTTTTCACGCGAAAAATTGGCGAGATTTGGACAAAATTGTTAATTTTTAATACCGAACCGAGGTTACTTGGTAGGTAACCTGCCCATACAAAACTCGTAAAGTATTTATCTGATAAATACCAAATTTATACCGTATATACGTATAAATAAATAAAATATATAGCCGTTATTTTTGACTTTTGAATCCCCCTATTTTGGAAATTATTAATAACTTAAGATTTCATAGTGTAAAAAACTGTTTTTGAATTTTTTCTCAAAATTTTATTATCGCGCACCCCTTGTTTTATTATAATATTAAATAGCTTGCATTATTCCAAATTTTTTGACACCAAATTCGCCCTTTTCACGCGAAAAATTGGCGAGATTTGGACAAAATTGTTAATTTTTAATACCGAACCGAGGTTACTTGGTAGGTAACCTGCCCATACAAAACTCGTAAAGTATTTATCTGATAAATACCAAATTTATACCGTATATACGTATAAATAAATAAAATATATAGCCGTTATTTTTGACTTTTGAATCCCCCTATTTTGGAAATTATTAATAACTTAAGATTTCATAGTGTAAAAAACTGTTTTTGAATTTTTTCTCAAAATTTTATTATCGCGCACCCCTTGTTTTATTATAATATTAAATAGCTTGCATTATTCCAAATTTTTTGACACCAAATTCGCCCTTTTCACGCGAAAAATTGGCGAGATTTGGACAAAATTGTTAATTTTTAATACCGAACCGAGGTTACTTGGTAGGTAACCTGCCCATACAAAACTCGTAAAGTATTTATCTGATAAATACCAAATTTATACCGTATATACGTATAAATAAATAAAATATATAGCCGTTATTTTTGACTTTTGAATCCCCCTATTTTGGAAATTATTAATAACTTAAGATTTCATAGTGTAAAAAACTGTTTTTGAATTTTTTCTCAAAATTTTATTATCGCGCACCCCTTGTTTTATTATAATATTAAATAGCTTGCATTATTCCAAATTTTTTGACACCAAATTCGCCCTTTTCACGCGAAAAATTGGCGAGATTTGGACAAAATTGTTAATTTTTAATACCGAACCGAGGTTACTTGGTAGGTAACCTGCCCATACAAAACTCGTAAAGTATTTATCTGATAAATACCAAATTTATACCGTATATACGTATAAATAAATAAAATATATAGCCGTTATTTTTGACTTTTGAATCCCCCTATTTTGGAAATTATTAATAACTTAAGATTTCATAGTGTAAAAAACTGTTTTTGAATTTTTTCTCAAAATTTTATTATCGCGCACCCCTTGTTTTATTATAATATTAAATAGCTTGCATTATTCCAAATTTTTTGACACCAAATTCGCCCTTTTCACGCGAAAAATTGGCGAGATTTGGACAAAATTGTTAATTTTTAATACCGAACCGAGGTTACTTGGTAGGTAACCTGCCCATACAAAACTCGTAAAGTATTTATCTGATAAATACCAAATTTATACCGTATATACGTATAAATAAATAAAATATATAGCCGTTATTTTTGACTTTTGAATCCCCCTATTTTGGAAATTATTAATAACTTAAGATTTCATAGTGTAAAAAACTGTTTTTGAATTTTTTCTCAAAATTTTATTATCGCGCACCCCTTGTTTTATTATAATATTAAATAGCTTGCATTATTCCAAATTTTTTGACACCAAATTCGCCCTTTTCACGCGAAAAATTGGCGAGATTTGGACAAAATTGTTAATTTTTAATACCGAACCGAGGTTACTTGGTAGGTAACCTGCCCATACAAAACTCGTAAAGTATTTATCTGATAAATACCAAATTTATACCGTATATACGTATAAATAAATAAAATATATAGCCGTTATTTTTGACTTTTGAATCCCCCTATTTTGGAAATTATTAATAACTTAAGATTTCATAGTGTAAAAAACTGTTTTTGAATTTTTTCTCAAAATTTTATTATCGCGCACCCCTTGTTTTATTATAATATTAAATAGCTTGCATTATTCCAAATTTTTTGACACCAAATTCGCCCTTTTCACGCGAAAAATTGGCGAGATTTGGACAAAATTGTTAATTTTTAATACCGAACCGAGGTTACTTGGTAGGTAACCTGCCCATACAAAACTCGTAAAGTATTTATCTGATAAATACCAAATTTATACCGTATATACGTATAAATAAATAAAATATATAGCCGTTATTTTTGACTTTTGAATCCCCCTATTTTGGAAATTATTAATAACTTAAGATTTCATAGTGTAAAAAACTGTTTTTGAATTTTTTCTCAAAATTTTATTATCGCGCACCCCTTGTTTTATTATAATATTAAATAGCTTGCATTATTCCAAATTTTTTGACACCAAATTCGCCCTTTTCACGCGAAAAATTGGCGAGATTTGGACAAAATTGTTAATTTTTAATACCGAACCGAGGTTACTTGGTAGGTAACCTGCCCATACAAAACTCGTAAAGTATTTATCTGATAAATACCAAATTTATACCGTATATACGTATAAATAAATAAAATATATAGCCGTTATTTTTGACTTTTGAATCCCCCTATTTTGGAAATTATTAATAACTTAAGATTTCATAGTGTAAAAAACTGTTTTTGAATTTTTTCTCAAAATTTTATTATCGCGCACCCCTTGTTTTATTATAATATTAAATAGCTTGCATTATTCCAAATTTTTTGACACCAAATTCGCCCTTTTCACGCGAAAAATTGGCGAGATTTGGACAAAATTGTTAATTTTTAATACCGAACCGAGGTTACTTGGTAGGTAACCTGCCCATACAAAACTCGTAAAGTATTTATCTGATAAATACCAAATTTATACCGTATATACGTATAAATAAATAAAATATATAGCCGTTATTTTTGACTTTTGAATCCCCCTATTTTGGAAATTATTAATAACTTAAGATTTCATAGTGTAAAAAACTGTTTTTGAATTTTTTCTCAAAATTTTATTATCGCGCACCCCTTGTTTTATTATAATATTAAATAGCTTGCATTATTCCAAATTTTTTGACACCAAATTCGCCCTTTTCACGCGAAAAATTGGCGAGATTTGGACAAAATTGTTAATTTTTAATACCGAACCGAGGTTACTTGGTAGGTAACCTGCCCATACAAAACTCGTAAAGTATTTATCTGATAAATACCAAATTTATACCGTATATACGTATAAATAAATAAAATATATAGCCGTTATTTTTGACTTTTGAATCCCCCTATTTTGGAAATTATTAATAACTTAAGATTTCATAGTGTAAAAAACTGTTTTTGAATTTTTTCTCAAAATTTTATTATCGCGCACCCCTTGTTTTATTATAATATTAAATAGCTTGCATTATTCCAAATTTTTTGACACCAAATTCGCCCTTTTCACGCGAAAAATTGGCGAGATTTGGACAAAATTGTTAATTTTTAATACCGAACCGAGGTTACTTGGTAGGTAACCTGCCCATACAAAACTCGTAAAGTATTTATCTGATAAATACCAAATTTATACCGTATATACGTATAAATAAATAAAATATATAGCCGTTATTTTTGACTTTTGAATCCCCCTATTTTGGAAATTATTAATAACTTAAGATTTCATAGTGTAAAAAACTGTTTTTGAATTTTTTCTCAAAATTTTATTATCGCGCACCCCTTGTTTTATTATAATATTAAATAGCTTGCATTATTCCAAATTTTTTGACACCAAATTCGCCCTTTTCACGCGAAAAATTGGCGAGATTTGGACAAAATTGTTAATTTTTAATACCGAACCGAGGTTACTTGGTAGGTAACCTGCCCATACAAAACTCGTAAAGTATTTATCTGATAAATACCAAATTTATACCGTATATACGTATAAATAAATAAAATATATAGCCGTTATTTTTGACTTTTGAATCCCCCTATTTTGGAAATTATTAATAACTTAAGATTTCATAGTGTAAAAAACTGTTTTTGAATTTTTTCTCAAAATTTTATTATCGCGCACCCCTTGTTTTATTATAATATTAAATAGCTTGCATTATTCCAAATTTTTTGACACCAAATTCGCCCTTTTCACGCGAAAAATTGGCGAGATTTGGACAAAATTGTTAATTTTTAATACCGAACCGAGGTTACTTGGTAGGTAACCTGCCCATACAAAACTCGTAAAGTATTTATCTGATAAATACCAAATTTATACCGTATATACGTATAAATAAATAAAATATATAGCCGTTATTTTTGACTTTTGAATCCCCCTATTTTGGAAATTATTAATAACTTAAGATTTCATAGTGTAAAAAACTGTTTTTGAATTTTTTCTCAAAATTTTATTATCGCGCACCCCTTGTTTTATTATAATATTAAATAGCTTGCATTATTCCAAATTTTTTGACACCAAATTCGCCCTTTTCACGCGAAAAATTGGCGAGATTTGGACAAAATTGTTAATTTTTAATACCGAACCGAGGTTACTTGGTAGGTAACCTGCCCATACAAAACTCGTAAAGTATTTATCTGATAAATACCAAATTTATACCGTATATACGTATAAATAAATAAAATATATAGCCGTTATTTTTGACTTTTGAATCCCCCTATTTTGGAAATTATTAATAACTTAAGATTTCATAGTGTAAAAAACTGTTTTTGAATTTTTTCTCAAAATTTTACTATCGCGCACCCCTTGTTTTATTATAATATTAAATAGCTTGCATTATTCCAAATTTTTTGACACCAAATTCGCCCTTTTCACGCGAAAAATTGGCGAGATTTGGACAAAATTGTTAATTTTTAATACCGAACCGAGGTTACTTGGTAGGTAACCTGCCCATACAAAACTCGTAAAGTATTTATCTGATAAATACCAAATTTATACCGTATATACGTATAAATAAATAAAATATATAGCCGTTATTTTTGACTTTTGAATCCCCCTATTTTGGAAATTATTAATAACTTAAGATTTCATAGTGTAAAAAACTGTTTTTGAATTTTTTCTCAAAATTTTATTATCGCGCACCCCTTGTTTTATTATAATATTAAATAGCTTGCATTATTCCAAATTTTTTGACACCAAATTCGCCCTTTTCACGCGAAAAATTGGCGAGATTTGGACAAAATTGTTAATTTTTAATACCGAACCGAGGTTACTTGGTAGGTAACCTGCCCATACAAAACTCGTAAAGTATTTATCTGATAAATACCAAATTTATACCGTATATACGTATAAATAAATAAAATATATAGCCGTTATTTTTGACTTTTGAATCCCCCTATTTTGGAAATTATTAATAACTTAAGATTTCATAGTGTAAAAAACTGTTTTTGAATTTTTTCTCAAAATTTTATTATCGCGCACCCCTTGTTTTATTATAATATTAAATAGCTTGCATTATTCCAAATTTTTTGACACCAAATTCGCCCTTTTCACGCGAAAAATTGGCGAGATTTGGACAAAATTGTTAATTTTTAATACCGAACCGAGGTTACTTGGTAGGTAACCTGCCCATACAAAACTCGTAAAGTATTTATCTGATAAATACCAAATTTATACCGTATATACGTATAAATAAATAAAATATATAGCCGTTATTTTTGACTTTTGAATCCCCCTATTTTGGAAATTATTAATAACTTAAGATTTCATAGTGTAAAAAACTGTTTTTGAATTTTTTCTCAAAATTTTATTATCGCGCACCCCTTGTTTTATTATAATATTAAATAGCTTGCATTATTCCAAATTTTTTGACACCAAATTCGCCCTTTTCACGCGAAAAATTGGCGAGATTTGGACAAAATTGTTAATTTTTAATACCGAACCGAGGTTACTTGGTAGGTAACCTGCCCATACAAAACTCGTAAAGTATTTATCTGATAAATACCAAATTTATACCGTATATACGTATAAATAAATAAAATATATAGCCGTTATTTTTGACTTTTGAATCCCCCTATTTTGGAAATTATTAATAACTTAAGATTTCATAGTGTAAAAAACTGTTTTTGAATTTTTTCTCAAAATTTTATTATCGCGCACCCCTTGTTTTATTATAATATTAAATAGCTTGCATTATTCCAAATTTTTTGACACCAAATTCGCCCTTTTCACGCGAAAAATTGGCGAGATTTGGACAAAATTGTTAATTTTTAATACCGAACCGAGGTTACTTGGTAGGTAACCTGCCCATACAAAACTCGTAAAGTATTTATCTGATAAATACCAAATTTATACCGTATATACGTATAAATAAATAAAATATATAGCCGTTATTTTTGACTTTTGAATCCCCCTATTTTGGAAATTATTAATAACTTAAGATTTCATAGTGTAAAAAACTGTTTTTGAATTTTTTCTCAAAATTTTATTATCGCGCACCCCTTGTTTTATTATAATATTAAATAGCTTGCATTATTCCAAATTTTTTGACACCAAATTCGCCCTTTTCACGCGAAAAATTGGCGAGATTTGGACAAAATTGTTAATTTTTAATACCGAACCGAGGTTACTTGGTAGGTAACCTGCCCATACAAAACTCGTAAAGTATTTATCTGATAAATACCAAATTTATACCGTATATACGTATAAATAAATAAAATATATAGCCGTTATTTTTGACTTTTGAATCCCCCTATTTTGGAAATTATTAATAACTTAAGATTTCATAGTGTAAAAAACTGTTTTTGAATTTTTTCTCAAAATTTTATTATCGCGCACCCCTTGTTTTATTATAATATTAAATAGCTTGCATTATTCCAAATTTTTTGACACCAAATTCGCCCTTTTCACGCGAAAAATTGGCGAGATTTGGACAAAATTGTTAATTTTTAATACCGAACCGAGGTTACTTGGTAGGTAACCTGCCCATACAAAACTCGTAAAGTATTTATCTGATAAATACCAAATTTATACCGTATATACGTATAAATAAATAAAATATATAGCCGTTATTTTTGACTTTTGAATCCCCCTATTTTGGAAATTATTAATAACTTAAGATTTCATAGTGTAAAAAACTGTTTTTGAATTTTTTCTCAAAATTTTATTATCGCGCACCCCTTGTTTTATTATAATATTAAATAGCTTGCATTATTCCAAATTTTTTGACACCAAATTCGCCCTTTTCACGCGAAAAATTGGCGAGATTTGGACAAAATTGTTAATTTTTAATACCGAACCGAGGTTACTTGGTAGGTAACCTGCCCATACAAAACTCGTAAAGTATTTATCTGATAAATACCAAATTTATACCGTATATACGTATAAATAAATAAAATATATAGCCGTTATTTTTGACTTTTGAATCCCCCTATTTTGGAAATTATTAATAACTTAAGATTTCATAGTGTAAAAAACTGTTTTTGAATTTTTTCTCAAAATTTTATTATCGCGCACCCCTTGTTTTATTATAATATTAAATAGCTTGCATTATTCCAAATTTTTTGACACCAAATTCGCCCTTTTCACGCGAAAAATTGGCGAGATTTGGACAAAATTGTTAATTTTTAATACCGAACCGAGGTTACTTGGTAGGTAACCTGCCCATACAAAACTCGTAAAGTATTTATCTGATAAATACCAAATTTATACCGTATATACGTATAAATAAATAAAATATATAGCCGTTATTTTTGACTTTTGAATCCCCCTATTTTGGAAATTATTAATAACTTAAGATTTCATAGTGTAAAAAACTGTTTTTGAATTTTTTCTCAAAATTTTATTATCGCGCACCCCTTGTTTTATTATAATATTAAATAGCTTGCATTATTCCAAATTTTTTGACACCAAATTCGCCCTTTTCACGCGAAAAATTGGCGAGATTTGGACAAAATTGTTAATTTTTAATACCGAACCGAGGTTACTTGGTAGGTAACCTGCCCATACAAAACTCGTAAAGTATTTATCTGATAAATACCAAATTTATACCGTATATACGTATAAATAAATAAAATATATAGCCGTTATTTTTGACTTTTGAATCCCCCTATTTTGGAAATTATTAATAACTTAAGATTTCATAGTGTAAAAAACTGTTTTTGAATTTTTTCTCAAAATTTTATTATCGCGCACCCCTTGTTTTATTATAATATTAAATAGCTTGCATTATTCCAAATTTTTTGACACCAAATTCGCCCTTTTCACGCGAAAAATTGGCGAGATTTGGACAAAATTGTTAATTTTTAATACCGAACCGAGGTTACTTGGTAGGTAACCTGCCCATACAAAACTCGTAAAGTATTTATCTGATAAATACCAAATTTATACCGTATATACGTATAAATAAATAAAATATATAGCCGTTATTTTTGACTTTTGAATCCCCCTATTTTGGAAATTATTAATAACTTAAGATTTCATAGTGTAAAAAACTGTTTTTGAATTTTTTCTCAAAATTTTATTATCGCGCACCCCTTGTTTTATTATAATATTAAATAGCTTGCATTATTCCAAATTTTTTGACACCAAATTCGCCCTTTTCACGCGAAAAATTGGCGAGATTTGGACAAAATTGTTAATTTTTAATACCGAACCGAGGTTACTTGGTAGGTAACCTGCCCATACAAAACTCGTAAAGTATTTATCTGATAAATACCAAATTTATACCGTATATACGTATAAATAAATAAAATATATAGCCGTTATTTTTGACTTTTGAATCCCCCTATTTTGGAAATTATTAATAACTTAAGATTTCATAGTGTAAAAAACTGTTTTTGAATTTTTTCTCAAAATTTTACTATCGCGCACCCCTTGTTTTATTATAATATTAAATAGCTTGCATTATTCCAAATTTTTTGACACCAAATTCGCCCTTTTCACGCGAAAAATTGGCGAGATTTGGACAAAATTGTTAATTTTTAATACCGAACCGAGGTTACTTGGTAGGTAACCTGCCCATACAAAACTCGTAAAGTATTTATCTGATAAATACCAAATTTATACCGTATATACGTATAAATAAATAAAATATATAGCCGTTATTTTTGACTTTTGAATCCCCCTATTTTGGAAATTATTAATAACTTAAGATTTCATAGTGTAAAAAACTGTTTTTGAATTTTTTCTCAAAATTTTATTATCGCGCACCCCTTGTTTTATTATAATATTAAATAGCTTGCATTATTCCAAATTTTTTGACACCAAATTCGCCCTTTTCACGCGAAAAATTGGCGAGATTTGGACAAAATTGTTAATTTTTAATACCGAACCGAGGTTACTTGGTAGGTAACCTGCCCATACAAAACTCGTAAAGTATTTATCTGATAAATACCAAATTTATACCGTATATACGTATAAATAAATAAAATATATAGCCGTTATTTTTGACTTTTGAATCCCCCTATTTTGGAAATTATTAATAACTTAAGATTTCATAGTGTAAAAAACTGTTTTTGAATTTTTTCTCAAAATTTTATTATCGCGCACCCCTTGTTTTATTATAATATTAAATAGCTTGCATTATTCCAAATTTTTTGACACCAAATTCGCCCTTTTCACGCGAAAAATTGGCGAGATTTGGACAAAATTGTTAATTTTTAATACCGAACCGAGGTTACTTGGTAGGTAACCTGCCCATACAAAACTCGTAAAGTATTTATCTGATAAATACCAAATTTATACCGTATATACGTATAAATAAATAAAATATATAGCCGTTATTTTTGACTTTTGAATCCCCCTATTTTGGAAATTATTAATAACTTAAGATTTCATAGTGTAAAAAACTGTTTTTGAATTTTTTCTCAAAATTTTATTATCGCGCACCCCTTGTTTTATTATAATATTAAATAGCTTGCATTATTCCAAATTTTTTGACACCAAATTCGCCCTTTTCACGCGAAAAATTGGCGAGATTTGGACAAAATTGTTAATTTTTAATACCGAACCGAGGTTACTTGGTAGGTAACCTGCCCATACAAAACTCGTAAAGTATTTATCTGATAAATACCAAATTTATACCGTATATACGTATAAATAAATAAAATATATAGCCGTTATTTTTGACTTTTGAATCCCCCTATTTTGGAAATTATTAATAACTTAAGATTTCATAGTGTAAAAAACTGTTTTTGAATTTTTTCTCAAAATTTTATTATCGCGCACCCCTTGTTTTATTATAATATTAAATAGCTTGCATTATTCCAAATTTTTTGACACCAAATTCGCCCTTTTCACGCGAAAAATTGGCGAGATTTGGACAAAATTGTTAATTTTTAATACCGAACCGAGGTTACTTGGTAGGTAACCTGCCCATACAAAACTCGTAAAGTATTTATCTGATAAATACCAAATTTATACCGTATATACGTATAAATAAATAAAATATATAGCCGTTATTTTTGACTTTTGAATCCCCCTATTTTGGAAATTATTAATAACTTAAGATTTCATAGTGTAAAAAACTGTTTTTGAATTTTTTCTCAAAATTTTATTATCGCGCACCCCTTGTTTTATTATAATATTAAATAGCTTGCATTATTCCAAATTTTTTGACACCAAATTCGCCCTTTTCACGCGAAAAATTGGCGAGATTTGGACAAAATTGTTAATTTTTAATACCGAACCGAGGTTACTTGGTAGGTAACCTGCCCATACAAAACTCGTAAAGTATTTATCTGATAAATACCAAATTTATACCGTATATACGTATAAATAAATAAAATATATAGCCGTTATTTTTGACTTTTGAATCCCCCTATTTTGGAAATTATTAATAACTTAAGATTTCATAGTGTAAAAAACTGTTTTTGAATTTTTTCTCAAAATTTTATTATCGCGCACCCCTTGTTTTATTATAATATTAAATAGCTTGCATTATTCCAAATTTTTTGACACCAAATTCGCCCTTTTCACGCGAAAAATTGGCGAGATTTGGACAAAATTGTTAATTTTTAATACCGAACCGAGGTTACTTGGTAGGTAACCTGCCCATACAAAACTCGTAAAGTATTTATCTGATAAATACCAAATTTATACCGTATATACGTATAAATAAATAAAATATATAGCCGTTATTTTTGACTTTTGAATCCCCCTATTTTGGAAATTATTAATAACTTAAGATTTCATAGTGTAAAAAACTGTTTTTGAATTTTTTCTCAAAATTTTATTATCGCGCACCCCTTGTTTTATTATAATATTAAATAGCTTGCATTATTCCAAATTTTTTGACACCAAATTCGCCCTTTTCACGCGAAAAATTGGCGAGATTTGGACAAAATTGTTAATTTTTAATACCGAACCGAGGTTACTTGGTAGGTAACCTGCCCATACAAAACTCGTAAAGTATTTATCTGATAAATACCAAATTTATACCGTATATACGTATAAATAAATAAAATATATAGCCGTTATTTTTGACTTTTGAATCCCCCTATTTTGGAAATTATTAATAACTTAAGATTTCATAGTGTAAAAAACTGTTTTTGAATTTTTTCTCAAAATTTTATTATCGCGCACCCCTTGTTTTATTATAATATTAAATAGCTTGCATTATTCCAAATTTTTTGACACCAAATTCGCCCTTTTCACGCGAAAAATTGGCGAGATTTGGACAAAATTGTTAATTTTTAATACCGAACCGAGGTTACTTGGTAGGTAACCTGCCCATACAAAACTCGTAAAGTATTTATCTGATAAATACCAAATTTATACCGTATATACGTATAAATAAATAAAATATATAGCCGTTATTTTTGACTTTTGAATCCCCCTATTTTGGAAATTATTAATAACTTAAGATTTCATAGTGTAAAAAACTGTTTTTGAATTTTTTCTCAAAATTTTACTATCGCGCACCCCTTGTTTTATTATAATATTAAATAGCTTGCATTATTCCAAATTTTTTGACACCAAATTCGCCCTTTTCACGCGAAAAATTGGCGAGATTTGGACAAAATTGTTAATTTTTAATACCGAACCGAGGTTACTTGGTAGGTAACCTGCCCATACAAAACTCGTAAAGTATTTATCTGATAAATACCAAATTTATACCGTATATACGTATAAATAAATAAAATATATAGCCGTTATTTTTGACTTTTGAATCCCCCTATTTTGGAAATTATTAATAACTTAAGATTTCATAGTGTAAAAAACTGTTTTTGAATTTTTTCTCAAAATTTTATTATCGCGCACCCCTTGTTTTATTATAATATTAAATAGCTTGCATTATTCCAAATTTTTTGACACCAAATTCGCCCTTTTCACGCGAAAAATTGGCGAGATTTGGACAAAATTGTTAATTTTTAATACCGAACCGAGGTTACTTGGTAGGTAACCTGCCCATACAAAACTCGTAAAGTATTTATCTGATAAATACCAAATTTATACCGTATATACGTATAAATAAATAAAATATATAGCCGTTATTTTTGACTTTTGAATCCCCCTATTTTGGAAATTATTAATAACTTAAGATTTCATAGTGTAAAAAACTGTTTTTGAATTTTTTCTCAAAATTTTATTATCGCGCACCCCTTGTTTTATTATAATATTAAATAGCTTGCATTATTCCAAATTTTTTGACACCAAATTCGCCCTTTTCACGCGAAAAATTGGCGAGATTTGGACAAAATTGTTAATTTTTAATACCGAACCGAGGTTACTTGGTAGGTAACCTGCCCATACAAAACTCGTAAAGTATTTATCTGATAAATACCAAATTTATACCGTATATACGTATAAATAAATAAAATATATAGCCGTTATTTTTGACTTTTGAATCCCCCTATTTTGGAAATTATTAATAACTTAAGATTTCATAGTGTAAAAAACTGTTTTTGAATTTTTTCTCAAAATTTTATTATCGCGCACCCCTTGTTTTATTATAATATTAAATAGCTTGCATTATTCCAAATTTTTTGACACCAAATTCGCCCTTTTCACGCGAAAAATTGGCGAGATTTGGACAAAATTGTTAATTTTTAATACCGAACCGAGGTTACTTGGTAGGTAACCTGCCCATACAAAACTCGTAAAGTATTTATCTGATAAATACCAAATTTATACCGTATATACGTATAAATAAATAAAATATATAGCCGTTATTTTTGACTTTTGAATCCCCCTATTTTGGAAATTATTAATAACTTAAGATTTCATAGTGTAAAAAACTGTTTTTGAATTTTTTCTCAAAATTTTATTATCGCGCACCCCTTGTTTTATTATAATATTAAATAGCTTGCATTATTCCAAATTTTTTGACACCAAATTCGCCCTTTTCACGCGAAAAATTGGCGAGATTTGGACAAAATTGTTAATTTTTAATACCGAACCGAGGTTACTTGGTAGGTAACCTGCCCATACAAAACTCGTAAAGTATTTATCTGATAAATACCAAATTTATACCGTATATACGTATAAATAAATAAAATATATAGCCGTTATTTTTGACTTTTGAATCCCCCTATTTTGGAAATTATTAATAACTTAAGATTTCATAGTGTAAAAAACTGTTTTTGAATTTTTTCTCAAAATTTTATTATCGCGCACCCCTTGTTTTATTATAATATTAAATAGCTTGCATTATTCCAAATTTTTTGACACCAAATTCGCCCTTTTCACGCGAAAAATTGGCGAGATTTGGACAAAATTGTTAATTTTTAATACCGAACCGAGGTTACTTGGTAGGTAACCTGCCCATACAAAACTCGTAAAGTATTTATCTGATAAATACCAAATTTATACCGTATATACGTATAAATAAATAAAATATATAGCCGTTATTTTTGACTTTTGAATCCCCCTATTTTGGAAATTATTAATAACTTAAGATTTCATAGTGTAAAAAACTGTTTTTGAATTTTTTCTCAAAATTTTATTATCGCGCACCCCTTGTTTTATTATAATATTAAATAGCTTGCATTATTCCAAATTTTTTGACACCAAATTCGCCCTTTTCACGCGAAAAATTGGCGAGATTTGGACAAAATTGTTAATTTTTAATACCGAACCGAGGTTACTTGGTAGGTAACCTGCCCATACAAAACTCGTAAAGTATTTATCTGATAAATACCAAATTTATACCGTATATACGTATAAATAAATAAAATATATAGCCGTTATTTTTGACTTTTGAATCCCCCTATTTTGGAAATTATTAATAACTTAAGATTTCATAGTGTAAAAAACTGTTTTTGAATTTTTTCTCAAAATTTTATTATCGCGCACCCCTTGTTTTATTATAATATTAAATAGCTTGCATTATTCCAAATTTTTTGACACCAAATTCGCCCTTTTCACGCGAAAAATTGGCGAGATTTGGACAAAATTGTTAATTTTTAATACCGAACCGAGGTTACTTGGTAGGTAACCTGCCCATACAAAACTCGTAAAGTATTTATCTGATAAATACCAAATTTATACCGTATATACGTATAAATAAATAAAATATATAGCCGTTATTTTTGACTTTTGAATCCCCCTATTTTGGAAATTATTAATAACTTAAGATTTCATAGTGTAAAAAACTGTTTTTGAATTTTTTCTCAAAATTTTATTATCGCGCACCCCTTGTTTTATTATAATATTAAATAGCTTGCATTATTCCAAATTTTTTGACACCAAATTCGCCCTTTTCACGCGAAAAATTGGCGAGATTTGGACAAAATTGTTAATTTTTAATACCGAACCGAGGTTACTTGGTAGGTAACCTGCCCATACAAAACTCGTAAAGTATTTATCTGATAAATACCAAATTTATACCGTATATACGTATAAATAAATAAAATATATAGCCGTTATTTTTGACTTTTGAATCCCCCTATTTTGGAAATTATTAATAACTTAAGATTTCATAGTGTAAAAAACTGTTTTTGAATTTTTTCTCAAAATTTTATTATCGCGCACCCCTTGTTTTATTATAATATTAAATAGCTTGCATTATTCCAAATTTTTTGACACCAAATTCGCCCTTTTCACGCGAAAAATTGGCGAGATTTGGACAAAATTGTTAATTTTTAATACCGAACCGAGGTTACTTGGTAGGTAACCTGCCCATACAAAACTCGTAAAGTATTTATCTGATAAATACCAAATTTATACCGTATATACGTATAAATAAATAAAATATATAGCCGTTATTTTTGACTTTTGAATCCCCCTATTTTGGAAATTATTAATAACTTAAGATTTCATAGTGTAAAAAACTGTTTTTGAATTTTTTCTCAAAATTTTATTATCGCGCACCCCTTGTTTTATTATAATATTAAATAGCTTGCATTATTCCAAATTTTTTGACACCAAATTCGCCCTTTTCACGCGAAAAATTGGCGAGATTTGGACAAAATTGTTAATTTTTAATACCGAACCGAGGTTACTTGGTAGGTAACCTGCCCATACAAAACTCGTAAAGTATTTATCTGATAAATACCAAATTTATACCGTATATACGTATAAATAAATAAAATATATAGCCGTTATTTTTGACTTTTGAATCCCCCTATTTTGGAAATTATTAATAACTTAAGATTTCATAGTGTAAAAAACTGTTTTTGAATTTTTTCTCAAAATTTTATTATCGCGCACCCCTTGTTTTATTATAATATTAAATAGCTTGCATTATTCCAAATTTTTTGACACCAAATTCGCCCTTTTCACGCGAAAAATTGGCGAGATTTGGACAAAATTGTTAATTTTTAATACCGAACCGAGGTTACTTGGTAGGTAACCTGCCCATACAAAACTCGTAAAGTATTTATCTGATAAATACCAAATTTATACCGTATATACGTATAAATAAATAAAATATATAGCCGTTATTTTTGACTTTTGAATCCCCCTATTTTGGAAATTATTAATAACTTAAGATTTCATAGTGTAAAAAACTGTTTTTGAATTTTTTCTCAAAATTTTATTATCGCGCACCCCTTGTTTTATTATAATATTAAATAGCTTGCATTATTCCAAATTTTTTGACACCAAATTCGCCCTTTTCACGCGAAAAATTGGCGAGATTTGGACAAAATTGTTAATTTTTAATACCGAACCGAGGTTACTTGGTAGGTAACCTGCCCATACAAAACTCGTAAAGTATTTATCTGATAAATACCAAATTTATACCGTATATACGTATAAATAAATAAAATATATAGCCGTTATTTTTGACTTTTGAATCCCCCTATTTTGGAAATTATTAATAACTTAAGATTTCATAGTGTAAAAAACTGTTTTTGAATTTTTTCTCAAAATTTTATTATCGCGCACCCCTTGTTTTATTATAATATTAAATAGCTTGCATTATTCCAAATTTTTTGACACCAAATTCGCCCTTTTCACGCGAAAAATTGGCGAGATTTGGACAAAATTGTTAATTTTTAATACCGAACCGAGGTTACTTGGTAGGTAACCTGCCCATACAAAACTCGTAAAGTATTTATCTGATAAATACCAAATTTATACCGTATATACGTATAAATAAATAAAATATATAGCCGTTATTTTTGACTTTTGAATCCCCCTATTTTGGAAATTATTAATAACTTAAGATTTCATAGTGTAAAAAACTGTTTTTGAATTTTTTCTCAAAATTTTATTATCGCGCACCCCTTGTTTTATTATAATATTAAATAGCTTGCATTATTCCAAATTTTTTGACACCAAATTCGCCCTTTTCACGCGAAAAATTGGCGAGATTTGGACAAAATTGTTAATTTTTAATACCGAACCGAGGTTACTTGGTAGGTAACCTGCCCATACAAAACTCGTAAAGTATTTATCTGATAAATACCAAATTTATACCGTATATACGTATAAATAAATAAAATATATAGCCGTTATTTTTGACTTTTGAATCCCCCTATTTTGGAAATTATTAATAACTTAAGATTTCATAGTGTAAAAAACTGTTTTTGAATTTTTTCTCAAAATTTTATTATCGCGCACCCCTTGTTTTATTATAATATTAAATAGCTTGCATTATTCCAAATTTTTTGACACCAAATTCGCCCTTTTCACGCGAAAAATTGGCGAGATTTGGACAAAATTGTTAATTTTTAATACCGAACCGAGGTTACTTGGTAGGTAACCTGCCCATACAAAACTCGTAAAGTATTTATCTGATAAATACCAAATTTATACCGTATATACGTATAAATAAATAAAATATATAGCCGTTATTTTTGACTTTTGAATCCCCCTATTTTGGAAATTATTAATAACTTAAGATTTCATAGTGTAAAAAACTGTTTTTGAATTTTTTCTCAAAATTTTATTATCGCGCACCCCTTGTTTTATTATAATATTAAATAGCTTGCATTATTCCAAATTTTTTGACACCAAATTCGCCCTTTTCACGCGAAAAATTGGCGAGATTTGGACAAAATTGTTAATTTTTAATACCGAACCGAGGTTACTTGGTAGGTAACCTGCCCATACAAAACTCGTAAAGTATTTATCTGATAAATACCAAATTTATACCGTATATACGTATAAATAAATAAAATATATAGCCGTTATTTTTGACTTTTGAATCCCCCTATTTTGGAAATTATTAATAACTTAAGATTTCATAGTGTAAAAAACTGTTTTTGAATTTTTTCTCAAAATTTTATTATCGCGCACCCCTTGTTTTATTATAATATTAAATAGCTTGCATTATTCCAAATTTTTTGACACCAAATTCGCCCTTTTCACGCGAAAAATTGGCGAGATTTGGACAAAATTGTTAATTTTTAATACCGAACCGAGGTTACTTGGTAGGTAACCTGCCCATACAAAACTCGTAAAGTATTTATCTGATAAATACCAAATTTATACCGTATATACGTATAAATAAATAAAATATATAGCCGTTATTTTTGACTTTTGAATCCCCCTATTTTGGAAATTATTAATAACTTAAGATTTCATAGTGTAAAAAACTGTTTTTGAATTTTTTCTCAAAATTTTATTATCGCGCACCCCTTGTTTTATTATAATATTAAATAGCTTGCATTATTCCAAATTTTTTGACACCAAATTCGCCCTTTTCACGCGAAAAATTGGCGAGATTTGGACAAAATTGTTAATTTTTAATACCGAACCGAGGTTACTTGGTAGGTAACCTGCCCATACAAAACTCGTAAAGTATTTATCTGATAAATACCAAATTTATACCGTATATACGTATAAATAAATAAAATATATAGCCGTTATTTTTGACTTTTGAATCCCCCTATTTTGGAAATTATTAATAACTTAAGATTTCATAGTGTAAAAAACTGTTTTTGAATTTTTTCTCAAAATTTTATTATCGCGCACCCCTTGTTTTATTATAATATTAAATAGCTTGCATTATTCCAAATTTTTTGACACCAAATTCGCCCTTTTCACGCGAAAAATTGGCGAGATTTGGACAAAATTGTTAATTTTTAATACCGAACCGAGGTTACTTGGTAGGTAACCTGCCCATACAAAACTCGTAAAGTATTTATCTGATAAATACCAAATTTATACCGTATATACGTATAAATAAATAAAATATATAGCCGTTATTTTTGACTTTTGAATCCCCCTATTTTGGAAATTATTAATAACTTAAGATTTCATAGTGTAAAAAACTGTTTTTGAATTTTTTCTCAAAATTTTATTATCGCGCACCCCTTGTTTTATTATAATATTAAATAGCTTGCATTATTCCAAATTTTTTGACACCAAATTCGCCCTTTTCACGCGAAAAATTGGCGAGATTTGGACAAAATTGTTAATTTTTAATACCGAACCGAGGTTACTTGGTAGGTAACCTGCCCATACAAAACTCGTAAAGTATTTATCTGATAAATACCAAATTTATACCGTATATACGTATAAATAAATAAAATATATAGCCGTTATTTTTGACTTTTGAATCCCCCTATTTTGGAAATTATTAATAACTTAAGATTTCATAGTGTAAAAAACTGTTTTTGAATTTTTTCTCAAAATTTTATTATCGCGCACCCCTTGTTTTATTATAATATTAAATAGCTTGCATTATTCCAAATTTTTTGACACCAAATTCGCCCTTTTCACGCGAAAAATTGGCGAGATTTGGACAAAATTGTTAATTTTTAATACCGAACCGAGGTTACTTGGTAGGTAACCTGCCCATACAAAACTCGTAAAGTATTTATCTGATAAATACCAAATTTATACCGTATATACGTATAAATAAATAAAATATATAGCCGTTATTTTTGACTTTTGAATCCCCCTATTTTGGAAATTATTAATAACTTAAGATTTCATAGTGTAAAAAACTGTTTTTGAATTTTTTCTCAAAATTTTATTATCGCGCACCCCTTGTTTTATTATAATATTAAATAGCTTGCATTATTCCAAATTTTTTGACACCAAATTCGCCCTTTTCACGCGAAAAATTGGCGAGATTTGGACAAAATTGTTAATTTTTAATACCGAACCGAGGTTACTTGGTAGGTAACCTGCCCATACAAAACTCGTAAAGTATTTATCTGATAAATACCAAATTTATACCGTATATACGTATAAATAAATAAAATATATAGCCGTTATTTTTGACTTTTGAATCCCCCTATTTTGGAAATTATTAATAACTTAAGATTTCATAGTGTAAAAAACTGTTTTTGAATTTTTTCTCAAAATTTTATTATCGCGCACCCCTTGTTTTATTATAATATTAAATAGCTTGCATTATTCCAAATTTTTTGACACCAAATTCGCCCTTTTCACGCGAAAAATTGGCGAGATTTGGACAAAATTGTTAATTTTTAATACCGAACCGAGGTTACTTGGTAGGTAACCTGCCCATACAAAACTCGTAAAGTATTTATCTGATAAATACCAAATTTATACCGTATATACGTATAAATAAATAAAATATATAGCCGTTATTTTTGACTTTTGAATCCCCCTATTTTGGAAATTATTAATAACTTAAGATTTCATAGTGTAAAAAACTGTTTTTGAATTTTTTCTCAAAATTTTATTATCGCGCACCCCTTGTTTTATTATAATATTAAATAGCTTGCATTATTCCAAATTTTTTGACACCAAATTCGCCCTTTTCACGCGAAAAATTGGCGAGATTTGGACAAAATTGTTAATTTTTAATACCGAACCGAGGTTACTTGGTAGGTAACCTGCCCATACAAAACTCGTAAAGTATTTATCTGATAAATACCAAATTTATACCGTATATACGTATAAATAAATAAAATATATAGCCGTTATTTTTGACTTTTGAATCCCCCTATTTTGGAAATTATTAATAACTTAAGATTTCATAGTGTAAAAAACTGTTTTTGAATTTTTTCTCAAAATTTTATTATCGCGCACCCCTTGTTTTATTATAATATTAAATAGCTTGCATTATTCCAAATTTTTTGACACCAAATTCGCCCTTTTCACGCGAAAAATT
>JAWQUS010000040.1:0-17866 GCA_036365455.1 Macrosoma leucophasiata | reverse complement strand
GGTGGGGTGCGGGAACGGAATGCAGGGGAAGGGTGATAAGGGAGAGAGGGGGAGGGGGGGAAGCGAGAAGGAGGGGAGGCAGCTGTCCTGCAAGGCGATGCAAAAATGTCAAGGAGTGAGTAACCTCAATAGCGGAGAGAGGAAAAAGGAGTTTTGTAAGAGAATGTTTGAGGGAAGGGATTGAAAAACGATTGGAGGCTTCAACAATGGTAAAGTAGTCGTGGAGTTCAATTTAAAAGAAAGACAAGAGAGAAAGGGACGGAGAAAGAGAGGGAAGAATTGGAAACAAGAAGTACACGCCAAACAGCTGGCTGCAACGATTCGACCTCTGGAGCTGTGCAACAGGCAACTGTAGTGTGCTCGCTTTCCTGACACTTCATCACATCCAAATTGCTCAGCAACACGCTTGAGATACACGCCAAGAACAGGGCATCCCTCAATTGCAGTTGCACTAGAAGTATTTCGAGGAGACGTAAACAGTGCATTCAGAGATCTACAGAGAACTAGGTCTTCATCGAAAGAAAAAAAAGAATAGCCTTCACCAACACATGTGGTGCACAACTACGTGGGTGTTTAGGGTGAGAGTACCGGAGGGGGAGACGAGCTCCACACACGTGATAACTAAACCGGTACGGCAGAACAAGTAATAAGCTGATAAAAGGGAGAACAAAGGAAACAAGGGACGCGAAGCAAGTGAGGGCTACAACAAAGTTGTAGAGCGAGAGAGAGAATAAGGGAATCAAGCAACGAGAACAATAGTGATCAACACCTACAACTTGTGACGTCTTCGCCGCAGGCGCTACACAGCACCCCTCACGTCAATCAAAAAGGAAAGGAAAAGCACCGCAGCGACAGCACCCTGCATGTGAGCCCCGGCCGTCACCGCTCGCTCCTCCATACTCTCTCTCTCTATGCTTGACAGCACCAAAAGAGAGACGAGAGGCGAGAACAAAGATCAATGGTCTTCAACCTCCTCTGAGCAGATAGACCTAGTAGCCCACCGTCTGCGTCGAGTCGGTGTCCGCACGTGCAAAGATGCCCTCCTGCTGCGTCGGCTGCTTCCCTGCAAAGCCCACGCCCTCCATCATCGCCAGCATCTGCACCGCCACCTCGTACGACTCCTTTGACGCAAAGCGCAGCATCCACGCATCGAACTGGCCCGCCTTTCCACCGCGCTGCTTCCGCTTCCGCGTTGGGTCGGCGTCGGCGAAGGACAGCCCTGCCGCTGAGGCCTCGCGCTGCATGGGCGTGGCGAGGGAGGAGGAGGGGATGGGCACCGCCACAAGGGCCATCGCATCCGACGGAAAGGTGGGCACCGCACAGGTCGCACCGATCACACAGAGAGTGCGCTTTGCCTCGGGGGAGAAGCAGTCGTTGTAGATCGCGTCCATGCAGAAGTGCGGCCACCGCTGCACCGTGGTGGGCTTCAACGCGTGGTAGAAGATGTTGTTCGGGTGGTTGTGGCGGCTGATGGTCAAGGTGCCCGTCTCGCGGTCCATGGTGAGGACGCGGTGCGACCACGTGTTGCCGTCCACGACGCCTTGCTTCAGGCAGGGGATCTGTACCCGGTCCGTCATGTCTCTCTATGTGTGTGTGAAGAAAGAATTGCAGGTAGATGTATGTGTGGTGTGTAGTGTCTGCCTGTGTGATGGCTCGTGGAACGAGGAGGAGCAGAGAGCTTTTTCAATCCGGATAGACGAAGAGCAACAAAGAGAAAGACCAAAAACGCAAGCTTTGATCCTCAGAGAACGAGAAGAAGGCGACAAAAGATGCAAAGAGGAATGACAGGCACACTGAGTTGATAGAGTGGGAGAGAGTCGAACGCGTTTTCAAAGAAGGGTGCAGCAGAGGGACGTGCTCTCACTATTCTCCTTCATCCCAGATATGCTATTCGGTAGAGCTTCACCTACCGCTGTCTTCTCCGTAGAATAGCACTCACAAGCCATCAGGATACCACAGGGCATTTGCAGCCTATCACATGAAGGTATCTCGAATGATATCAGTCCGCATCAGCACCTCGATAAAGCCCCCACCACCACCACCCGACACGTTGTGGAAGGAAGTGCTGTACTCTGGAACCACTAGAGGAAGGGAGAGAGAGCGAGACATGTGCCACAGGATTTGCACCCCAGCACACACACATACGCACACACAACCCCGCCTTCAGTTTCTTAAAAAAAAAACACTTCCGACATCTCCGGTTCTGGCTTGCACCTTCCACACAACACGTGGCATCACAACCAGGAGCGTGAGACCAATCCGTGCAACGGAAAAGGCTGCGCACCCGCCACTCCTTCTCCATCACGTGAATCGTTTTTTGCATGTTTATGTTGCTCTACTCCTTCTGAGCATTTTGTCGCTGTTGATAGGTGGCCAAAAAAAAGCCTTACGCACTTTACCAAACAAAAGAACTCAAAAAACGGGGGGAAAAAATAGGTACATCCTCATATACGAAACTGTGAAGCAAAGCGAAAAAAAATACGCGCACAACTCGAAAATGAAACGAATCGACGGTTAGATTAAAAAGAGGGGGGAAAGGGGGGAAAGGAAGGGCCCAAAGGGACACCATTACGCCAACACACATTCGGTACCTTGTACCAGAAAAAAGGGGGGAGAAAAGAAACAGGGGGTGATGCACGGCGACCTCTCTCCACCACAGATACTTATGTTCAATCGGTGTGGGGAAAGGGAAGCCGAGATCGCATTTACGCATCAACACAACTCGTAGAGAGACAGAGAGAGAACGGCGATGATAGTAGAACCAAGCAGTGCGATCCCACTGGCCTTCTCTCTCGAATAGGGAGGGGGGGGGGGGGGGGGGGGGGGGGGGTGGAGTTCGTAGCACTCTGCTACGTCGACTCCAACCCTGCGTCTCGTGTCACCGTAAACGGTCTGTCCCAGTTCTACAGTACAGGGAAGAGGAAGAAAAAACAAAAAAAAGTTTGCCGTGAAAGAATTAAGAAGGAGCAATAAAAAAAGAAGGTGGCATATGTAAGAGGAACATCACAACACGTGAGAGGCGTAAACAAAAAGAAAAAGGGGGTATTATCACCTACGGTGGTTCCTCACTCCCTTACCCAGAGACCACAACACCCATCACATGGCGGTGGCGCCGACGCATCTCGCGTGAGACGCTGGGCGAGTCACCGGCGAACTTGACGCCCGACATGCCACGCAGCATCTGCACCGCGAGATCACGCGCCACCCTCGACGGAAAGCGCAGCACCCAGGAGTCGAAGCGGCCGGTGCGCTCCCGCCGACTGCCCTCCACGGGGGACGGCGGCTGCCCTGGTGCAGACGGCCGCAGCGACGGACTTACGGGTGACCGCTCCGCCATCTGCGGTGGGGGCGTCAACGGCGTCGACTGAGCGGCCTGCGCAGCCGACAACGGGATTCCCACGAGCGCCGTCTCGCCCTCTCGCTCCTCGGGCACCACCGCCGTCGTGCCTAGAATGCACACGGTGCGCTTCGCCTCTGTCGAGTAGAAGTGTTCGGTGATGGCCTCCCGGCAGAAGTGCGGCCACTCCTGTACAGTGGAGGGTCGCACAGCGTGGTAGAGCACCACATCGGGGTGTCCACGGCGGCTGATGGTGATGGTGCGAGTGCGGAGGTCGATCGTGAGGGTGCGGGCGGACCAGCTGCCCGAATCCACGGAGCCCTGCTTGAGGCACTCAAACTGAACTCGGTCCATTTTGTGTCTTTGAGCTCGTAGAGGGAGCGAAAGAAAGGACAGAGGGAGACACAGAAGGCAGCTCTCGTATGAGGGAGAAGGGGGGGAGGCACGAAAGTCAAATTGCAGCTGTGTAAGTCCAATTCGAGAAGCGTGAAAGAGAAAACAGTGGATTAGGAGGAACGTGGACTCGGCTGTACAACACGAGTGAAACGTCGATCGCTGTGTGTCTACTATAGATATGAGAGAGAAAAAAAGAGGACACCTGTAGGGGGTTCTTTGTTTGCTGCACAACTCGTTTTTTTTGTTTGTGTTTTTTTATGTGTGCTATTGATTTGTGTTTGTGCCTACGCAAATAGGAAAAGGGGAAAAAGAGAGAAACTCAACGAAGCCTGCTGGACGACCAAAAAGAAGGAAAAAAGGAGTAACAACAGTGGGTGAGGGTGCGAGACAGGAGAAGAGTATTCTGTTCTTTTTTGTGTATGTATGTTGAGCAATGAAACTACTAGCTGAAATAGTGATGCAGTGTGCGCACGACGAATGTCTGTTTGTGTGCAACGAATTGATACCTGCCTTCTAAAAGGAAAAAAAGTAGAAATAGATTGATATAAAAAAAAGGAGAGTAGGTGGAAATCAAGGACGATCTCGCTTAACTATCAGCGCAAAGAAATACGGTAGGCATGAGAGGAAGAGATAAAAGGTGGAGAGGGAACAAGGGGGGCTAAAGTGAGGTGAGCAGCAGACACTAGAAGAGCACGGCACACAGATATCGCCTTGAACAAACAAAAAGCTGCTCTGTCTTTCGCCGCAAAGAAGCAGATCGCCTGCACAACGTCAAACTTGTCGATCGTGTACGATGCCTTCTCTCCATCACCGTTGAACACAAAAAGGAAGCTGAAGCAGTGAGCTGATGCTATTAAAGCCTGCGGAGATGCCCCTACGCTACTCTTTCACGAGGCCAGGCACAGGAACAGAAAAAGCGCGCCAGAAGAGCCTCACGCGCGTTTCTCGCATTCCTCCACGTGTCTCATACGGACATTTTCCACAACATCATTTCTTTCCCACAACTATTCATTTCTCTTCTTTTTTTTTGTTTCTTCATCCTCTATATAGACAGATCGACGTGCAGAAATCATACGTTGAGTTCGGAGTTGAAAAACAGGCAGACCGGAGGGAGAAAGTGATGGTTCAGGGACTCCGCGGAGCTGCCATACACGTCGGCTGGAGAAAAGAGCAAGAGGAGGCGAGAGTGCCAACAACAGTGGAGAAAGATCGGAGAACGCATGTTCACTGACTTTTGTGTTTTTCTCACTGCGGCGTCACCTAAGAGTCAAGCAGCATTTCATCGAGTGGGGCTACAGGAAGAGCAAAAAAAAGTCCCGTTAGAGCACAAGGGATGTTACAGAAATCAGAAAGATACACAGAAGAGAAATTAGAATAGATATAAGGTGGAGAAAAAAACAGCGGTGATGTCGCTGCGTATCGGTGAAGCCCAGTGGACACGGTGAGTGCCCTCTCAGTGTTTAAAAACAAAAAAAGCAAGAGTGTGAAGCAGAGCAACGTGCTGACCAAGCAATGCGGTGTGTTTGTGCCGTACTCGCGTATCACAGCAACGTGTTTTGTGCGAGAGGATGGCAGCCTAAAAACACACACGCGGACTGGAACAAAACCACGTGCGCGTTCGAAGTCATTCTGATCGATACGAGTTGATGCGAAGAGATTGTGTGTTGAATCGGACAGTCCTCGGGTATGGATAAGAGAGGGAAGCAGCATGTGTACAGAACAAAAGAGGGTGAATGGGTCAGAGAGACACTGTGGAGTGGCCCTAGAGAACCGCGCGTCGTGCCTGCCGCTTCCCCTGCTGCGAGGACTCTGCCATCATCTCGAAGGGCCCGAGCCGATTCGTGGAGAAACACACCGTCTTCTTCTGCTCCGCTGCCCCGCTTGCATTCGGCGCCTGGGCAAAGCGCAACCCCGGCAGCTGCCCCAACACCTGCAGCGCCACCGTGTAGGCCGCCTTGGTGGGGAAGCGCAGCACCCACGCGTCGAACTTCCCCACCTTCTCCTTGCGCGTCTTTCCCGCTGCTACGGGTGCTGCTACGGATGTTGTCGTGGTACCCGTCGCGACTGTCGGGGAGGCGAAGTCGGGGGGCGGGTAGGCTGCCTCTGCGGCCTCAGCAACCACCACACTGGCGGACGGCACCGGGATGGCGAGCAGCGCCACCTCCTCCTCCCTGAAGTCCGGCACTGCCGCCACCGTCCCAAGCACGCAGAGCGTCAACTTGGTCTCCCTTGCGTAGAAGTCGTCGCTCACCAGCTCTCGCGAGAAGTGCGGCCATGTCTGGACGATGGTGGGCTGCAGGGCGTGGTAGAAGACATCGCCGGGGTGGCGGTGGCGGCTGACGGTGAGCGTGCCCGTTGGGGCGTCGAGCGTCACAGTGCGGGTGGACCAGCTGTCGGCGCTGTGGGTGCTCTGCTTGAGGCACTCCATCTGCACTCGGTGGGAGGAGACGGAGCTGGGGGCGGCCGAGAGGGGCAGAGACATGGTTGCCGTGGAAAGGAGAGGAATGAATAAACTTGCTCTGAAGGGTACGAAAGAGGTGACCCTTGTCGTGCGTGCAACGTGCGTTATGTTGTTTTTTGAAGGATAGCTTTCCTTAACTTCAACTCTGGAAGTGAAGAGAATATAAACAAAAAAAAGGGGAGAGAGAGAGAGAGAGTTTTAGAAAAAAAAGAAAAAAGAAAGAAGAGGAAGCACGTTTATCTTTGAAAGGGCTGATCAGCTAATCGAAGATCTCTGGTGCTGAGAAGGGTGCGTGTGGCTTCACAAGTTAGGATCTTTTGAAGGAGAGACAGCGGAGGGAAACGAAATGACACAGAGTTGTGGATGCATGATCGAAAGCAGTGGCACCAAAAGCCGTCGTTGCTGAAAGTGCAATGGTGATTAGACTGAGTACGCACCTTCGTTGGCGTCAAGGCGGTACGCAGGAGGATGCGAAGAAGAAGAGGGAAAGCGACTACATACTCCATACCAAGGAGCTGCGAACTCCGCAGATTCGTAGAGCGGCAGTCGCTGATGTCGTGGGTCGGCCCGTCGATGAATGTCCACCTTCTACGGGACACACTTCTCTTTTTCTTTCATTCGTTTCCTTTTTTTAGGGTTTTGTCGCCCGCCCACGGGAAACAAAACTCTTTTCTGCGATAGGCAAAGATAGAGAGAAATAAACGATTGGAACCAACATTGAATGGTGCGTGCCGCCTTCCGCTCCTCCGTGTGGAGCTCCCCACTAGTGGGCGTGTACACCGGCGGCACCGACAACGGTTCGCACATGTTTACAAAGAGGAATAGAGGCAAAAAAAAAAGAGAAAGTAATGTCGTGAGCGATGAAACGCAACCTGTGACTGTGCAATCTGCCTCGTAGAGTGGAAGCACCACGTGGGAGGTTTGTCCTGGAAGGGATGCAGGGGCAGCATGAAACTCTGAGAAAAACAAAAAAAACTGAAGACAACGCAACTCTTCTGTCCGCGTTTTGACGCGCGACATCGGTAGATCCGCTTTTCTCTCTTTGTTTCTTCTTGTTCTCCCACTCGCCTCCCCTCATCTCCTTCTGGTGCCGACACGGAAAAATCACTGAGAAGCAAAACAAATGCACAAGTTTCCGGCTGAAAAGGGGACATCACAACCAAGACGTTTCGCAAAAAGCAACAAAAAAAGGAGAAAGTGCGTTAGTGCGTTCCTCTGCTGATTTGATCCACAGCGCAGAGAGCCGCGAGGGAGGCGTTTTCAGTGTGTGTTAGGTGCTGTTATTGTTGTCCTCGTTAAAACTGTCACTTTGGGACAACAGGCGTGTGAGGCCACGAAACCAGCGCGGAGAAGAAGGGGAGCTTCCCCCTTGTCTCACAACGCTAGATCCTCCACACAGAGATGCGCATGGACAGGTCGATCAGAGCATCGGACCGCGGTTCGCCACAGCCGTCGTGGCAGGCGCCGACGGGTTCTCCGGCAGCGCAAAGTGCCGCAGCCTCTCCTCATCCTTCTCGGCCTGAGCGGACGGGTGCGACCCCGCCAGCCGCGCGTGCCGGGCATTGATGATGCGCTCCAGCAGCTCGACGGCAGACGCGTAGGACTGCTCCGTGAGGCAGCGCACCATCCACGAGTCATCCACCTCGCTGTCCGCCCCATTCGGGTGGTTGCTCGGCGTCGTCGCCCCCGTGCCGGGCGTGTAGGAACCCGTGCCGGTGCTGTGGGTGCTCTGCACGTCCTCGCCGCCCTCGAACTTCATCGTGGGCACCTTCTCGCCGATCAGGTGCAGCGTCATCTTCGCCTCGGCCGAGTCGTGGCCGTGGCCCGTCTGCCCCTTGTTGACGTGGGGCCACTTCTGGATGCCGAGGACGTGCATGGAGTGGTGGTAGAGGGTGTTGGGGTGGTTGTGGCGGCTGATGGTGGCCGTCTCGCTGGCGAAGTCGATGGTGAGGGTGCGCTCCGACCAGCTCTTTTCGTCGATGGTGCCCTCTTTCAGCACGTGGATCTGGACGCGGTCCGTCATGTTTGTTTGTGGGGCAAAGAGAGTCGGTATTGCGGAGTGTGGTGGTGTTGAGAAATGGGACTGCTGTGGTGGCGGTGGAGCGGTGAGAGGAGAAGCAAGAAGGAATGGGGGGAGGCTGACCACGCACGATGAGGGGAGAGACGGAGAGAGGGAGAGAGAAGGGAGAATATGTGATAAAAGAGAAGAAGAGGCCGTTAATGCATCACTGTGCACAAAGTTAAAAAAAAGGCTCCAGTCCATTTTTCTGTCATCGGCTCGTCCAAATAGCCAACGCCGTCAGCACCTCATGCGCTCCTGCACCGCTCTGCGGTGAATTCAAACGCCAATACAGCCTTGACGGAAGACACTGCTACTCTGCCAAACCCTAATACGGGATCCAAAATCAAAGGGCACATCTCTTTGAACACAGAACGATCGACGGCGTAGTCGCTGCACCGTCTGCGTCAACTACTTGAAGGGCTACACATCTCATCACCGTTCTGTCTATACCGTTGATGTTATTTTTTTTTTCTAAAAACCTGCCCCTTCGGAGAGGGAGACGGCTCAAACCTTGTCAAGTTTTTTTTTTCAACAACACGGTGAAGACAACACAAAGTGTGTGCTGATGTGTGTCAGGGCGGTACAGCGAAAACGTAAGGAAACAAAAATTGAAAAGAAGAGAGAAACGGAGACACGATGTATAGGTGATGAAGTCTGAAGAAGGCAAAGAGAAGAAGAGACCGATGCGCACAGAGGGACTATTTTTCTGGGGTTTTTTTATTTGGTTTGTGGGCAGCAAAAGGATATTAAGAGGGTAGAAAGGGAGAAGAAGCATCGATGGCAGACGGGGGTACAGCGATAAAGAAAAGAAGAAACAAAACTGTTAAGATGTGTGTGGCGAGAGATTGGAGGATTGGGTGCTTCGAGGTGTACAACAGGGGAGATGAGCAAAAAGGCGCCAAAAACACTTTGCGAGACGGAGTGAACGCGTCATGTATAAAAAGAGCGAAGAGAACGAGAGAGAGAAAAAGATAGGTAGGTGTCATTGACCACGCAACAAAAACTCCTGCGATGGCACACAAGCACCCTTAGCTCTAAAAGGATTGAAAGGGAAAGGGAAAAAAAGAAAGGATAGAACCGCAGGTGCGCGATTCATCACGATGTGGAGCCGCTCCGCAACCCAGGTGAGGTTGTGCACACAATCAAGGAATAACCAGCGATGCTCGGTAGCTTGCCGACGCGAGGAAGAAGATAGGAACACGAAGTCCGACTCCATGTTCCATCAAAAGAAGAGACTGCAGGCTTTCATGCCCAGCGCCTTTCTCTCACTTCAGAAACCAAGGCAAAGCTGCACTTCCCCTCTTCGTCTCCTCTCCTACATCATCGGAGAGGCACCGATGCGCTGCGTCGACTCGCCCGCAATCGGCCCTGGAATAAAGGGGCCATTAGGCGCCTCATCCGGATGCGCGTGGTGCGCCGCCTCCCGCTTCTGGCTCGCCCCCGTGATCCTCTCCAGGTGCGTCACGGCAGCGTCGTAGGCCTCCTGCGTCTCGCAGCGCACCATCCACGACGAGTTCACCTCACCCCCGGCGCCACCGGGCTGGTGCTGGATGGCCGGGCGGTGCTCATGGTGCTCGTGGGTCCCCTCCGGTGCGCTGTGGTCGCTGTGGTGGCTGGCCGTGCTGTGGGCATCCTCCTTGGCTGCGCCGTACGCCTTCGCCGGCACCTTCACCCCCATCAGGTGCAGCGTCATCTTCGCCTCGGGGGAGTTGTGGCCGTGGTCGGAGTTGGTGTGCTTCATGTCCGCCCACTTCTGGATGCCGAGGACACGCATGGAGTGGTGGTAGAGATCGTCGGGGTGGTCGCGGCGGCTGATGGTGGCCGTCTCGGTCGGGACGTCAATCGTCAGGGTGCGCTCGGACCAGCTGTTCTGGTCGATCGAGCCCTGCTTCTGGACGTGGATCTGGATGTGGTCCGTCATGTTTTTGTTTTGGTCGCTGTGAGTGGCGACGAGAAGGGGTAGGGATGGGATGCGGAAAGGGAGAAGAAAGAAAGCGACGTAAGAAGCTTGAGGAGCGCACCTGAAAGGAAAGGAAGAACAGTGGATCTGTGTGAAGGTGTACAGAGAGGGAAAAGGGGGAGAGCGACAAGAGAGACCAAGAGGGAGATGAGAGAGTGGAGGGAGTGAGAGCCTACGAGCATAATTAGCATCGAAGTCACCATATCGTTATGGGTCCGTTCTTCTCCTTGAAGCACCTTCAGCGTAGCCTCTGTAGTATCGGAAAGGGAACTATGATCCACGTTGATGAAGGCATGGAGAGCCTCCACTCGTTTCGCAGCAAAATCGTATTTGTGAGTGCATTCCCGCATCTGCACAGCCCCTGCTGCCACCTCAGCAGCTGCTCCACGTACGCCTCCTTGTAGCATCATAGCTCGAAGACAAGTGCAGCGCACGAGCAAACGCATGCATCGCGGTATCTCTCCATTTTTTTTACGGTTGCTGTATATAGGCAAAAAGTGTATATTCGAAATTTAGAAAAAAACGAGCCATAAGGCCAGAGAGGATGTGCCCGTTCTACTCCCCCCTCGCACACACACTGCAAGAGTGTGGCGAGGGCACTCCTAAAGATTTACCACAGAAAGGGAGTGAGACTCGTACACGCAGTCGTTCCGGGAGAAGAAGAGGCACTCCCACAAAACAAAAAAGGAATAGAAACGAGAACCCGAAGGGAGCTTTTTTAGGAGAGAGCACAACTCTCTCGGTCTCTCTTTTTCTTTTTTCCTCCGCTACGTCCGACTCAAAGAGGAAGCACAGTAGAGAGCGCGTTAGAGTTGGGAGAAGAGAAAGCAAACACGCTTATCGTTGCACAGTTCGAGTCACGCAGAAAAAAAAAAGCAAAGACGGAATTTGAAAAAAGACTTGGAAAGAAATTGGGGGAACAAAGAAAAAAGAGAGACACAAAAAGAGGAGGAAAATTGGAATGAAGGAATACGGCAAAGCAAAAAAAAAAGAAACGTACTTCAAAAAAAAGCAAACGAGGGGGAACAGGGAAGCTAGTAAATCGAGAAGAAGAGAGCGAAGTTCAATATCTTTGGAGGGAGGCTGTAAGACAGGGGGAGAGCCACAAGTGCACTCACTGTCAGACAGAGGAAAAAGGGAAAGAAAGAGAGATTGGGAGAAAGAAGAAAAAGGGAACACGAGATCGCTAGGGAGAAAAACAAAAGGTGAAAACTAGTAGCTGGCCGTTTCACAGCTCTACTCGTCGCACACGATTGTATGAGGGGGCGGTGTCGAAGCAGCACCCTCGCCGCACACACTTGAGGCAACACCACACATGAGGAGTGGTGCCACTTATGCTCCTCATCCACCGTCCCCGCAACCGTGTTTCGTATTTTCACCAGTTTTGCTGCTCGTTCGTTTTCTGTTCAAGACAATGAAAATTTTCCAACAAAGATGCCACGAAGAAGACAAGGAAAAGCATGGACGACATCAGAGAGAGGAAGTGCACCACGAAAGGCACCTCTGACCAGTGAAGAGACAAACAAAACATCTTTTGTGGAAAGGAAAAGAAAAAGCAGGAGAGAACAGAACGAGCATATTGACGGGTAAACGACAGCTGCGGAACATAAAAACAAAACGGAGAGAAACGAATACGATGAAAAGGGAAATGGTGCACGAACCCAGAAACGTGGAGAGGCAAGAGGGGGAGCTGACGACAGCCCTCGCCTGGGAGTACATCATCACGCCACGAAACAAAAAACGAAGAAGAAGAAATAGAGAGAGCGGGGATAAAAAACAAGAAAGAAGAAAAGCACAGACAGCTCAACGCATTTTTTTCTACAAATGAGCGTCCTTGTGTGACTGCGTTGCGTTTTTCGCTTACTTAAGGTCGTACACTGCTTGTCCCTCAGTGGGTTCCGCAGTATTCTTTTTTTTCAATGTGAAGCACCAATATAGAAAACGACGCGCGCGCGAGAAAAGTAGAGAGAAGGCAAAGCTTGGATACTAGTCTCTCCCTTCTTTTCTTCACGCCTTCACCGCGGGTGTACGCGAGGCAGGCATCACCATCACCCCGCCCGGCGGTGCGATGATAGCGAGATCCTTCTCAGCCGGGTTCGACGCGTCGTGCGGCACATCGGCGTCCGCCTTGTTCTTTGCATGCGTCATCTTCTCGAGCAGCCGCACCGCGAGGTCGTAGGTGTCCTGGCTCGTGCAGCGGATCAGCCAGTGGTCGAAGACGTCGCTGGCGTCGCTCGAAGAGGCACCCTTGCTCCCCTTCCGTGACGGCGTGTTGGCGGCGGAGTTGGCGTCCGACGAGGCAGACGACTGCTTGTCGGTGCTCTTGTTGTTGGCGCTGCCCTTCACGTAGGGGTCGACGGCTTCTGTGTGCTCAGCCGAGAGGTCGGGGATCGGGGCCTTGCAGCCCAGCACACACAGCGTCCACTTCGCCTCCGCCGAGTCGGGGTTCATCTTGGAGCCGGCGAGGTTGACGTTGGGGAACTTGCGGATGTCGTTGACGCGGATGGTGTGGTGGAGCACCTTGCTGGGGCGGTTCTTGCAGCTGACGGTGGCGGTGCCAGAGGCGGTGTCGAGGGTGAGGATGCGAGAGGTCCAGTTGCTCTTCTGCATCGAGCCCTGCTTCTCCACGAAGATCTGCGCCTGCTGAGACATGTTTTGGGTGTGTATTTTTTGTTGTTGTGTATTGAGGTGTATTTGTGTGAGCGATGGTGACTCTCCTGTTGTTTTCGATTCTGGAACTACGAACTGTCCTTTACAAGATGGGAAAGGGTAGTGGCAGAAAAGAAGACTCGTGAGAGACGTAGAAAGGAGGGAGGGGGAGGCTGCTGATGAGGGGAGTGCGAAGCGGAAGGTAAAAGGCAGTGTTATCTGTGTGGAAGGAAAGAGGGGAGAGAATGAAACAAACAGAAACAGGGAGGCGAAGAACATGTAGAGGTCATCGAGTCCGTTCGTGAGAGAAATGATGGGTAAAGGGTCGGCATGTCATACACCCGTTGACACGCACATGAAGTGCGAAGAAAGTCTTCAAACACACAAAACCCCAAAACCAACAGCATACGCGTTGGAGTGAGACAAGGAAATACGTACAATCGAACTCCGTGCGCACTCAGAAAGCGCACACGATCAGATATCAGCGAAGCTTCAAAGTTGCAGATACCAAGCGCACTTCGTTGTTCTTGTTTTTTGTTTCCCTCATTTTGCGCCTCTCCCGTGTATCATGCTCTCGCCTTGTGTGAAACGATGAGAGCGGAGAAGAATATCAAGGGTACTGTTAAAAAGGAAAACAAGGAAAGGGGAAGAAAATCGATCGATTACTGTCGTGCGCGCTCACGGAAAGCAACTTCTCGCATAAATAGAGGGAAACAAAATTAACACGTTGGCTTCGCTCGCTTGGAAAGAGGATACAAGCCGCAGCGACAAGAAGCACGCTTCGCTGCTGTGAACCGCGCTAGAAAAAAAAAACAAAGGAAGAATAATAAGAGTGTGAGGGGTAAAAGCAAGGAAAGAGACGAAAAGAAAAAAAGCACGTGCAAGAAAGGGGAAAAGGTGTAAAATAGCTTCAAAAGGAAGAGAGGACTGGAATAGTATGTGAGCTTCTTTGTATGTGGAGACTGAGAGAAAAGGAAAGTCCCTCTTTGGCCACAAAAGAGACAGGAGAATGTGGGTGGCCCTCCTGTGCACCTGGCAGCGTCCCGCTTGGGGGACTCACACCGGCGCATAGAGACGGTCCTCCTCGTGGCGGCCGTGCTCCCAGTCGAGTCGAATATTCTCCAACGCCATGTCGACGTTGCACTGCATCACACTCGCACGCGACGCAGACGGAAAGGCAGCCGCAGATGGCACGTCACCATACACATCAGCAGAGGAGGTAGTGGCAGCGGCAGCGGGAAGATTCGTCGTCGTCGACTCCAGCGAGTCCCCCCAGTGCGTTGCGGTGGTCGGCCCCTCCCTCTCCTCCCACACCGCACCAAAGGCCGATGCACGAGTAGGGTTGTAGTTGTACCCCGGCGGATACGCGGCGTCCTCTTCTTCTACAAATGCACCGAGAGGGATGCGCTGCAGCAGCCGCACCGCCCGCTCCAGACACTCAAAGGATGCAAAGCGCACCACCCACGCATGCGTGCCACCGTGGCAGCCCCGCTGTGTGAAGCCCACCGCCCGATGCACCGGTGTCAGCGGACTGCCCGGCTGCTCCACCACCGTCTCTGCCCGCACCTCCACACCGCAGATGCGCAGCGTCAGCTTTGCCGGCATCGAGTCTCGGTGTGTGCCACGGTTGTACTTCTTGGCGTAGTAGGGCCACATCTGCACACTCGTGACGTGGAGGCAGCGGTGGTGCCACAGTTCGGGGTGGCCGCGCTTGGAGAGGGCGACGACGCCGCGTGGGGCGGAGAGAGAGAGGAGGCGGCGGGACCAGCGGCCCAGGGGGTTGAGGCCACCCCGCACCTCCACCTCGATTTGGTCCATCACTCTGTGTGTGTGCGGGTGTGTCTGTCGAGGAGGAGAGTACAGATCAGGAGAGTAGGAGAAAGAAGTGGGCAGTTGTCCTGGTATAGCAGATGGTAGTGGAAAACGCTTGCGTGTGTGTGTTCGGGTGTATGTTTTTTTTTTAAGACAAAAGAAAAGCTACGTTTTGAAAAGGGTCTATCGTGAAGTAAGGGGAGCAGTTATTTAAGTTTTTTGTTTGATTTGATGAAATATGTTTAGAGGGTGTGGGTGTGCTTTTGAAAGGGCCGCCTGCGGGGGGTGGTGGTTTGGTATTTTACGTTTAATGCCTGGGATGGAGCGACGATTCATGTGAGAAAGCGGTGAATATGGTGCCATCAGAAGCAAGAGGAGAAGGGAGGATCAAAGTGAGGAAATGTGGGTAGGTCGGTCACGGTTGAAAGAGCACAGATGATTCTATGTGGACACAGAGCGTCTCGAAGTGCAACGGCAAGCTCTCACAGTTATCGAGTGCATCTCGCCGCGCTCTTTCCACCATTTTTTTCGGTTTTAATGCACTCCTATGCCGCACTCACATCTTTGTGTGCAACTTTACTACTGCATCCTTTCTTCCTGGATTCCCTAGAGCAAAACACACCCACACATTTGCTTTTGAGTATTGCAATCTACGTTTATGGCCGTGTTCCCTTCGACAGGGGGGAGAGTATACCAAAAAAGGAAAGCGAAGCGGAACAGAAGAGACGCTAGCGTGTTGTGTTCTTTATTAAAGAGGGGAAAAAACGTCGTTCACACACATTCAATCTGAGACCTTGTGTGTGTGCGTAGTTACGGAAGCAGACACGAATGAAAAAGAAAGAGCGGAAGCAAGAGTGAACCGGAATGCTGGGCCCTCTGTTGTGTGAAACGAGGGCCCATCTGCATTCGCTGCCGGTTCCGACGACTCAGTGCTCCACTTTGCTCTTCGAGAACAGTTTAATAAAGCAAGACAAAAAGACGGGCAGTAAGAAATATGAAAAGAACTGCGCTACGCTAACAAGCAAACTAAGGCAGAAAGTAAAAGAAAGAAGCAAAAGAAGCAAAAGAAGAGCGCAGTTCCGTTGCTGTGTCGAGGGGGGCTGTTGCGTATCGGCTGTACGACCCAGCCACAAACCCTCCGTATCGTAGAGAGAAAGCCGCAGTAGCCCTTCCTCTCTCAGCAGCACCGACGCGTCCTCGGAAAAGACGGAATGAAGAAAGAATATCTCAAAGAGAAGCAGAGGCAACAATTTCTGCAGTCACCTCCGCTGTCTCTCTCTTTGCCCTCAGCTGCGATAGGAGACCTCTCGCGGCCACCTGCAGAAGAAGGGGAGGGGGGGTGTAGAAGTCAATAACAAAAAGAAGTAAGAACAAGGGAAAGGGGAAGTAAAGAAAAATAGTTCGCTGGGTCAATTCTGGATGCCATCGAAGCCCTTGATAATTATCATTCCACCATTCAGCCAAAAATACTGGCACTTCTACGCGGCCAGCACAGCAGCAGCAGAGGAGGGGTGCGTCTGCTCCCACTGACACCGGATAGACTGGAGATCACCGGTCACATCTCCCTCCATCAGCAGCACAGGGGCAGAAGACGCAGCGGTGGTCGGCGTAACACCAGCAGCAGCAGCATCACCATCCAGCTCATCCACTAGTGCAGCGCTGTCGGCAACAGCCATAGCAGCAGTCGCAGCACCGCATGCATCACCGTTGCGATGACAGTCTACATCACCAGCAGCACCATCCGTAGCGGCAGCAGCAGCAGCGGCAGGGGTGTTTGCGTCCTGCCCCTCCCTCCCCATTGCTGACTCCCCCTCATGTGGCTGCTGAAGGCCCTTCTGCGGCGCCTCCCACCCGTCCGACGCCGTCGTCGTTGCCGAAGTCGCCGTCGTGTTCGCGGTTAGGTGGGAGGCGACCTTCACCGTTTGGAAGATGTGCACCGCCTTCTCAAGGTCCTCGAAGGTGGAGAAGCGCAGCATCCAGGCCTTGACATCGCTGCCACAGTTCCGCTGCGTGTAGTGGAAGACGTGCTGCGGCACCCCCTGATCGCCCTCGTGATGCACAAGACGCTCTCCAATCTTCACCGACGCGCCCTTCACCCGCAGGGTGAGCTTCGCCTCCATGGAGTTGAAGTCGTCGTGGATGTGCTTGGCGTCGTAGTGCGGCCACATCTGCACGCTCGAGACGTGGAGGCAGCGGTGGTGGCAGCGGTCGACGTGGCCGCGCTGGGAGAGGGTGGCGAGGCCGAGGAGGCCGGAGAGGGAGAGGACCCGCTGCGACCAGTGGTGCCCATTCCAGCTGCCCCGCTTCGCCACGACAATTTGCTCCATCGAGAAAGACGAGGAAAGGGGAAGAAGGAGAGATGAAGAAAGGAAAAAAAGGTCAGGGAGTTGCGATGAGCACCAAATAGCAGTGCCTCTTCTTGTCAGTCTGAGTAAAACCGCTCAGAAACGACTGAGGTGGTGGCTGAACAGATATGGGGAGCTGTGCTGCTGCTCTGTAGCTCGATCGATAGTCTGGTGGATGTGCTGGACGAGAAAAGATGTCGCCACTTAAGTATAAATCGGAATCTGTGTGTTTTGTTTTGTGTTTTGATGACGGGCAAAAGAGCAGGGAGAAGAGAAGGACGCAATTTATTTCTTGTAGCAGGCTACAGAACATTCAAAGATAATGAGAGCGGAGAGCCTCCAAAACACTACCGAGAACCTACGATACGAAGCGGTGACGTGAAGAGCGCCCGCATTCGTCATAAAAACTCTCCACCCCTTGAAGCCAGTAGAGCGCTTAGTGCCCTGTGCGGATCTCCACCATACATGGGACAGAAACGCGAGAAGGGGGGAATACCAGAGAGTCTATACTGAAGACTACCGCTCTCTCATTTTGAGGTGCTCTCCTCCCATCGCTTGCCGGATCAAAGGCGCAAATGCACACCGTTGTGCGACGCGTGCGTTTCCTTTAAGTTGTTTTCTTTATTTATTTGTGCGAAGCTGATTGCAAAAGCATGCCACCATGATTGCTCTTGCGGCTGGACCGAAAGCTGGCACCGTCGTGTTGCGGACGGCGCTGATGCGAGCACCGATGTCCGAGTGAGGGGCCTTTACCCCTCCAACAACACAACTAAACCAACAAGCGGCTCCATCAAAAATAAAAGAGAAAAAGCTTAGAGGAAAAAAGAGGGTGGGAGCAACGTCC
>JAWQUS010000039.1:0-12244 GCA_036365455.1 Macrosoma leucophasiata | reverse complement strand
GGAGAGTGGGTGCGTGGACGCAGACGCGCCGTCAGCGAACTCCACATCAGTGAAGCACCTTCACCAGCCCATACAGCCAACCGCATCCTGGCCAGGCACAGCAGTCCGTGTTGGACCTCGCCCAACGCAAATGCTTCTCAACGCCTCTGCAGGCGCGCATCACATCTCTGCGCCGTCTCATGACAGTACATTTTTGTATGTTTGTGTATTTGTGTGTTTGGAAGATGCACTAGCAGTTTATAGACAGCAGAATTATTTTCAGCAGCTCGGCTTCGAGGGGGGGGGGGGGGGGAGCCGTGGGGCCCAGCAGGGAAAGGGGGTGAGGAGGGACAGGAAAACGCAGACGCCAGCGCAGAACGGCCCCACGTCGGTCAAGGCTGGAAGCAGAGAGAGGGGCGGGGTGGGCACAGGAGGGAGGGACGAGGTCCACTGCGGCTCTGACGGACAACAAGGACCTCCCTCCCCCCAACTCAAGGCGGCGGATATGGTGTGTGCTCCGCAGCGGGGGTGTGTGTCCCTCTGTGCCGCCAAGCGGGGCCACGCACGTCCCTTCACATCTCCGCCCAAGCCTTCTGCAGGAGCGCAAAGCGTGTCCGCAACGCCTCCGCCACCAGAGCCAACCGCGCATGCTGCTCCTCCACCAGCAGCGACTGCAGACCATGCGCGACCCACCACGACACCTCAGCCCGCGGACGCTTCACGCAGGCCACCCCGTCCTCCTCATCGCGGCCCGACAGCTCCCCCTCGCCTTCTTTCGCCATCGCGTGGGTAACGCTGCCCACCACGCCGTGCGACATCCTGCCGAATCTCCCCATGACCCTCCCCAATTTTTCGATGACTGGCGGGACGGGCTGGCAGGGGGAGGAGGGATGGGGCGCGGGGAGAGCGTCACGGTCCATGCTGTCGAGTGTGTGTGTGTGTGTGCGTGTGTGTCTGTGTATGTTTGTGTGTAGCTGTGCAGCTGCGTAGTGGTGAGTGTGGCATTGCGGAGTGGAAAGGGGAGGGGAGGGAGGGAGGAGTGGAAGGAGTGCATCGGTGGCGTCATGGACGGCATCAGAAGCCCAGCAGCATTCTTGGGACTGTGTGTGTGTGCGTGCTTTTGTTGTTTTACCTGCAGCGGCTCCGCAGCGTGTGTGTGCCCTCGACATCATGCGAGGCATGTGCTGTGCTTTTGTTGGCCGGCTGCTGAGGCGGTGCCGTTGTGCCGCTGCAGAGAGATGCGTATGGATCAGATCATAGATTGTCACCTAACTAGAGAGAGGGAGTGGAGGAGGAGAAGGATCCGTTCAACTAGCTGTGTCACCCGCTTCGCGTGCTCCTTCAGTCGGTTCACATATCGGTCACACTTCGTTGTTCATTTCAGATGGCGACACCTGCTACCCCATAGTTCGCTCCGGTTTCTCGCAAACCGGGCATGCTGTCTGGATCAGCTGGGGCAGCGCCATGCCGCTCGCCTCTCTCGCCACAACACGACCGTCCGGCACGTCCTCCCCAAAGTTCCTCGACAACGCGTCAGCGGGGTTGCTCGCTCCTACGATGTAGAAGAAGACCACGCGAATGCCATGGTCAAAGAACAACCCGTTCGTGTAGGCGTAGAGGTGGTTGAGGTACTGTCCTCTCCCGATGCCTCGGAAACCACTCTCCCCTCGCTGCGCTAGCGGAATCGGGTAATGGTCGGTGACGAGGGCGATGCGCGATACAGGACCAGGGTAGGCCGACAGAATGTGCCGGAGGAACACCAATGCGGCATGTGGTTCCGCGTTCGCGGAGTGCCTCGAGTTGAACGGCATGCGCGCACCCCGGTTGTTCGTCACTCCTCGCAAGGCCAGGTCGTGGGTCCACCTCTGCTGGAACGTTCTGGTGGTGCCGTCGCGCCACCGCGCAATCGCCCCCCAACCCGAGGCGGACGCATCCGTGAAGACTACGATGTCGTACGCAGCATCGTCGTACGTGGCGCCTATCGGCTCAGCGATCCGCCAATAGCGGTTCTCCACTAGCAACGGTACATAGTGGTCCAAAGCCTGTCGCACACTGCTGCTCACGTGATTCACAATCGCGTTCCAACTCCTGCCTCTCGCCACTTCGCGGTACAGGGCCCGGTACATGCGGATGATTGGAAACATGTCCGCGGGGTTTAGCTGTGTGGTGTGCACGGCGTAGCTGACAAGGGATACCAGGGATGCAAACGACCGGACCGTGTGGTTCTCGAGCCTGCTCGCCAAGTCCAATTTCGTCACAGTCTTGATTGAGTTCCTCACCTGTCGCTCACCCTCCAGCCACGTGTACTCCTCACCCAAGAAGACACAGCTCTGCGCCGCCTCCGTCAGCATTTGCTCGTCCGTCCAGCCCGCCATCTCTTCGCGATCGGGGGAAGTGAGTAGGTTCGCCTGGCGAATCCGTTCCAGGATCGTCCGAACCGCTCTGGTGAAGTCCCGCTCCTGCCCTTCCTCTGCCGCCACCATGATGTTGTCGATCACCGTGTCAATGAACACCGGCGTGTCAATATCCACAATGGCCCACGTGATGGCCTGCCCAACCGCTACGCTCCACGTGGCTCCTGTCGGGAGGGTCCTCAACCGGTAGAAACCAAGCTGCTTCGAGTGGAACACAAACTTGTCTCGAATAGATTCCGGGAGGGGGATGGAGTCGTAGAATGCCTCAAAATCGATCTGAAGCATGTATCGGGCAGTGCGCAGTCGCTGGCGCCTCTCCAAGCGCGAAAGGCGTGTGATCGTAGGCAACTCGCTCTTCCTGATCACACCGTTCAGGTTCGGCTCGGTGATCACTCGTCTCCTACCCTTTGCCTCACTCTGGGTAAAGACATTGACAGCGTGGACTCCGTCCGGCAACGGTTGAAAGACGTGGGGGCCGCAACGCTCGAACTTGCCATTTGCCACGGCGGCCCGGATGTCCGCCTCTGACAACCTCACGTTCCGAATGGTGCGCGACGTCCGGAGCAGCTGGAAAGTCTCGGGGCGCAGGTAACGCAAGGCATCCAAGAGGAAAGGGCGAGTGCTACGGTGCGCCGTCGGCAGGCGCAGCACAGCTTCCATGTCGCAGGGCGTCGTGTGCTTCAGGTGCAGCGGCCAGGCTGCTGGGGGAGGGAGGTTCAGGGGAGGCAGGCCCTGCCGGCGCCGGATCTCCGCAAAGAGGACATTCTCGTCAACTCTTCAATCGCGGGCGGAGGGGGCCTTCTGCCCTAGCGTGTCGGCCGGTGCAAGGCCACGTGCACGTTGTCCTGTACGGCAACGTCCTCCGCTGTGGCCTGCTGGCCACAGCCCAGGTATTGCCGCAAGGTCTGCAGCCGCATGTGGCCGGTGATGCGCATCAGCATCGCCTCTGGCACCCCCTGCGCGGCCAAACGCCGCGTGGCCCCTTTGCGCAACGATGGCAGCGCCGCCGCAGAGTTCACCGCCTTGATCGCGGCGCGCACCCTCGTACGAAGAGGGATGTCGTCCGGGAACAAACGGCCCGCCTCCGGGCGCTCCGCCATCACGCTCCTCACCAAGACCGCATCCCTGCGACTCAACACCGTCGGGATAGTGTACGGCCCCCTGAAGCGGGCCCCCTTTCCGCGACGGATGGTCACCTGCATCCTGATGCTGTCCGGTGGTATCTCCTCCGCGAAGTGAACGTCCTTCACGAGGAGCTGGGTGACGTCCCCAGGCCGTGCAGCGCATGCCCACATCATCACTAGCAGCGCCTGTGCTGCCGGATGGTCCCTGAGGGATGCGTGCACCTCGTTGTACTCCCCCAGAGTGAGCGGGTCTGGCGGTTCGCGCTCCGTCTCCCTCTCGAAACGGCGCGCTCCCGCTATCGCCTGCCGCCACTCCGGCTCCTTGGCAAGGTCGATGGCCGCAGTTTGGTTGGTGTACAGCGGGAGCTGCAGCAGCGCTGCCTGTACCGAGGCGTAGTGCCTGGCCATCGTGCTCCACTTCCAGTGGCGCGCTGCTCCCATGCGGCGGATGAGTTCGATGGCCGCGGCGTGGAGTGGGAGAGGCAGGAGGTCCGCTGGCATGGCGCGGAGGTTTTCCAACCACTGGCGGTGCTGTACGCGCACCTGCGGGTTCATCGCCGTCCAAGCGACCTGCGATGTGTGAGGGGGTTTGGCTGGGTGGATAAACCAGTCTCGTGGGCAGGCACACCCCTCTGGGTACCTGCCGCGGCCGTTTAAACCCCCTGCAGGGGCCGTCTCCATCGCCGCACGCATCTCGGTCGCAGGGTCGTCCTGCGTATCCGTCTGGCGTGCAGCAGCCGGCCGGGGGTGGGGCGCACGGGCCGGAAGTGCGTTGTGGGGTCCCCCTCGCAGCACATAGAGGCCAATCACCGCAGCGGAAGCATCACGCGTGACGGTGTCGTGGCCCACTTGGCCAGTGCGGGAACGGACGGCGGGGTCGTGCGCAGCACCCAGAGTGAAAACGTGCTCATGGATGCTGGCGGGGAGTGGCGCGGCCGTAGCCACCCGTGACAAGAAGAAGTGTCTACGGGTGCGTACGTCCACGTCTTCGAGGATACGCGGCGGCGCCAGTGCCTCGCCTACCCCAAAGTTCATCGGCTTGTGCCCGAGCTTCTCTAGGGCCAGTGCCACGGTTCGTGGCGCATCCGCCGGCAGGTCCATGCGGCGAGCACGTTCGCGCAGAGCGCCAAACGTGAGGGAACGGTACTGTCCGTCCGCCTCGCTCGCCAACACCGACGCCGTCAGCATGTAGCCCAGCCCGCTTGTGCGCGCCTGCGGCTCCGATGCGTTGTAGGCCTCTTCCACAGCAAACACGGCTCCTCCAATCAAAGGCTTGGCAGCCTTTCCAGTTCGCTGGAGCTTGTGCTCGACAGTCGAAGGGGTGGTCAGGGCGGTTGCAGAGGTGGGCAGCCCGAGAAGGGCAGAGCGGATGTCCCTCAAAAACAATGCTGGCTTCGGCTTCTTCTGTGAAGCGGCGAAGAGCAGCGTGCGCAGCCGCGCAGGCAAGTCCTCAGCAGGAACAATGGTGATATCCATGAAGTGGGCAAAGAAGTTCGCCGTCATGAAGATGCCACAGTCATCACTGTCGCGGGCTTGGCGCTGGCTAGCGCAGAACTCCAGCTCGAGGGTTGGCCATACGCGGTGCAGGCGCTTGCACAGATCCTTGTGGACTGCCCAAGACGGCGCGGAATCGAAAATGCGGAGGCGGAGGTTGCCATCCGTAGCCCCACTGTCGTCACTGGAGAGGATGCCTGCGATCCAGTGGTGGTAGCTGAAAAGGGGGATGTACAACGTCTTGTGAGCCTTCAGACGCATCTCAATCTTTCGCTTCATGGCACTACTCGTCGAGCCGGCCAAAGGGTCAGACACACCGCGCGGCGCAAGGTCGGGTAACGTGCGGCACGGGAATGTCATCCCAGATGGTAGGTAGCGCTGGTAGAGGTCGTCTAGCTCGACACTGGACGTACGGCCACTGCGCAAGTCACCACCCCAGACCAGCGGCTCGTGGAGAGGGGGTTTCGGAACCGATGGCGACTCAATAGGCCCCACCGACCTCTTCAACGAGGCGGCAGGGCAGCCGCGTTTTTTGGCTCGGACACCGGCTTGGTCTCAGCAGGCGGGAAGTCGGCTGTGTGCCTCCTCCCTGGTAGTAGGGCCCACGACGGTTGCTTCGGCGGCTGTTGTAGCTGTACTGGCGCAGCTGCTGCGGCTGCTTCTGGCGAATGGCGAACACAAGCGCCCGGAGGCGAGTCTCAATGTCGCGGTGGCGCTGCGTGCCCACTTCCGCCAAATTCCCAAAGTAGGTCTCCAGGTCAGACAGGTCCACCGCTGCAACCAGGTTGCCTTCCGCGTCGCGCACAGGAGCAAGGTACTGACCGCCATAAAGGATGTCACTGTCGGGCACAAGGGACGGGGAGGTAGCCCCACCAATCAATGGCGCGGTCGGCTGGGCGGGGTTCACCAATTGGGAGAAAAGGTCGTGCCCCGCAACCGGGTACCACAGCGCCTCGGGGAAAGCACACGCAGCTGCTGCCTGGGATCGGCGCCGGCTCGGGTCCGTCACCCGCATCATCATGCGGACGTTGTGGTACGTCAGCACCTTTTCCTGAGGTACGGTGAGGAGGTAGTGGCACAGCTCGAAAGCTGCGCGGTCCTTGTCTTCTGAGAGCAGGAGGTGGGACAGCAACAAGCGCTCCAACGAGTTAGGGAGGCCCTTGTCCGCCCTTGCCAAGGCCAGGGTGCGCAGCTCCTTCCACCCCTCAGGCGAGTACTCCTTGTCGATCCGCGCTAGCCCGAGCGCCGCATCCACCCAGGCCGGGGCCCACGGGTACATCCGGTGGTAGGATTCCTTCGCCATGGTCACCGGGTCCCACGACAAGAGGTCTGCGTCGTCCTCCCTTCCGGCCCGGTTCGGTGCCGGGGCCAGGGCCGCCGGGGCTGCCTCGGTTTCCGCCAGGCAGCTTTTCTCAAGCGCCGTCCTGAACTTTTCGAACATGGCTTGGTCCAGGATCCTAGTGGAGAGGTGCTCATTCAAGCGTTTCAGTCCCTCGGCATATCTGTCGATACCGGTTGGCTGCCACTGGGTGGCCGTAGGCGTGGCAGCGGGGGTAAGGGGTGGTGTGGCGCCGGGCGTTTGGCTACGCGACGGCGTCAGGGTTGGGAGGGACGGCAAGTCGCTCATTGCGGTTGACACTATATGTGGTAAATAGGGTTCAAGAGAGTCGTAAAGGCAGTGAGAACAATGATGTTCGATCAGAACGAAAACGAATAGCTTGGTTGGGGGGAGAATTCAAATACCCTACTTCAGGCCATGACCATGCAGATAGAAAGAAGGGGGGAGAGAGGAAGGGGAAGGTGAACGCTCAGCTGAAAGGGGGGGAAGCCATTCTCAGGTGCCCTAAGGGCCACACTCACTCGACACGCCGGGATCACTCCAGATCAGGCTTGCAATTGAAGGACACAGCTGCGCAGTGTACAGATCTTTCTTGCCAATGAGTGTGCGAGATCGATGCGGTGAGTATCCGCAATTGAAGGACACAGCCGCGGAGTGTACAGATCTTTCTTGCAGATGAGTGTGCGAAAGCGATGCAGTGAGTATCCGCAATTGAAGGACACAGCTGCGCAGTGTACAGATCTTTCTTGCCAATGAGTGTGCGAGATCGATGCAGTGAGTATCCGCAATTGAAGGACACAGCTGCGCAGTGTACAAATCGTTCTTGCAGATGAGTGTGCGAAAGCGATGCAGTGAGTATCCGCAATTGAAGGACACAGCCGCGCAGTGTACAGATCGTTCTTGCCAATGAGTGCACGAGGTCGATGCGGTGAGTATCCGCAATTGAAGGACACAGCCGCGCAGTGTACAGATCTTTCTTGCAGATGAGTGTGCGAAAGCGATGCAGTGAGTATCCGCAATTGAAGGACACAGCTGCGCAGTGTACAGATCGTTCTTGCCAATGAGTGCACGAGATCGATGCGGTGAGTATCCGCAATTGAAGGACACAGCTGCGCAGTGTACAGATCGTTCTTGCCAATGAGTGCACGAGATCGATGCGGTGAGTATCCGCAATTGAAGGACACAGCCGCGGAGTGTACAAATCGTTCTTGCAGATGAGTGTGCGAAAGCGATGCAGTGAGTATCCGCAATTGAAGGACACAGCTGCGCAGTGTACAGATCTTTCTTGCAGATGAGTGTGCGAAAGCGATGCAGTGAGTATCCGCAATTGAAGGACACAGCCGCGCAGTGTACAGATCGTTCTTGCCAATGAGTGCACGAGATCGATGCGGTGAGTATCCGCAATTGAAGGACACAGCTGCGCAGTGTACAGATCGTTCTTGCCAATGAGTGCACGAGATCGATGCGGTGAGTATCCGCAATTGAAGGACACAGCTGCGCAGTGTACAGATCGTTCTTGCCAATGAGTGCACGAGATCGATGCGGTGAGTATCCGCAATTGAAGGACACAGCCGCGGAGTGTACAAATCGTTCTTGCAGATGAGTGTGCGAAAGCGATGCAGTGAGTATCCGCAATTGAAGGACACAGCTGCGCAGTGTACAGATCTTTCTTGCAGATGAGTGTGCGAAAGCGATGCAGTGAGTATCCGCAATTGAAGGACACAGCCGCGCAGTGTACAGATCTTTCTTGCCAATGAGTGTGCGAGATCGATGCAGTGAGTATCCGCAATTGAAGGACACAGCCGCGCAGTGTACAGATCGTTCTTGCCAATGAGTGCACGAGATCGATGCGGTGAGTATCCGCAATTGAAGGACACAGCCGCGGAGTGTACAAATCGTTCTTGCAGATGAGTGTGCGAAAGCGATGCAGTGAGTATCCGCAATTGAAGGACACAGCCGCGGAGTGTACAAATCGTTCTTGCAGATGAGTGTGCGAAAGCGATGCAGTGAGTATCCGCAATTGAAGGACACAGCTGCGCAGTGTACAGATCGTTCTTGCCAATGAGTGCACGAGATCGATGCGGTGAGTATCCGCAATTGAAGGACACAGCTGCGCAGTGTACAGATCGTTCTTGCCAATGAGTGCACGAGATCGATGCGGTGAGTATCCGCAATTGAAGGACACAGCCGCGGAGTGTACAAATCGTTCTTGCAGATGAGTGTGCGAAAGCGATGCAGTGAGTATCCGCAATTGAAGGACACAGCTGCGCAGTGTACAGATCTTTCTTGCAGATGAGTGTGCGAAAGCGATGCAGTGAGTATCCGCAATTGAAGGACACAGCCGCGCAGTGTACAGATCTTTCTTGCCAATGAGTGTGCGAGATCGATGCAGTGAGTATCCGCAATTGAAGGACACAGCCGCGCAGTGTACAGATCGTTCTTGCCAATGAGTGCACGAGATCGATGCGGTGAGTATCCGCAATTGAAGGACACAGCCGCGGAGTGTACAAATCGTTCTTGCAGATGAGTGTGCGAAAGCGATGCAGTGAGTATCCGCAATTGAAGGACACAGCCGCGGAGTGTACAAATCGTTCTTGCAGATGAGTGTGCGAAAGCGATGCAGTGAGTATCCGCAATTGAAGGACACAGCCGCGCAGTGGTGAGGAGAGCGGCAGCGTGATCGCTTTTTTGCGGAAAGCGCGGTTTTTGTTGCAGCGTTCTTACGACAGCGTATTGTTAGCATACAGAAATACCTATCGGGTGAATGTTTCCTTTCCTTTCGCTGTCCGTATAAGAGGAGAGAGGTAAAGAGGGGAGAGGAGAGTTAATGCAGGAGGAGAAGCCTATTGGTACATAACGGCTTTCGGAGGGTTCTCTTATACTGAACCTCACGTATCTCTCAACCCTGACGAAGCGAGGGGAAAACAAAGGACCACGTACCCTATCTACAACCCAACCTTTTCCTCGGCACCGGCCGGTCGACTTGTCTCTGTTCCATTCAGATCTTCATCTTCTTTTCCACACGAAACGAGAGTGCAAGGTCCGCTTCCTGCCGGCCTCCTTCTTCCAAACCCGGTGGAAGTGGGGCCGGCTGGGCGGGAGAACTTACAAACCATACTAACAACAACAACAAAAAAAATGGTTTTTCCAAAATTTCCATTGAAGAATTAAAAAGGAAAAATTTGAGCCTTAGGCGATGTTACGCAACATGCTCGTGTGTAGATGTAAAACTAACGGTTTAATTTTGTTTAAAATGTCAAAATCACAAGCATGTGTATATGAAAAAAGGAGACGGGAGAAAAAACTTTCGGAATACTTCTCGAAAAAAGGGGAATTTCTCTCCTCCGGCAATTTTTTTTTTGCACGAAAAAACCAGCCGGAGTCCTCTTACCGAACTAGCGAAGGAGAAGGTGAGAAGGGGGTTGAGAGAGAGAGAGATTCACAGCCAGCGGATGCGTCATCATTCACCGTCACAGCTCCACCTACACATAAGAAGTTGGTGGCACACAAAAGGGAGAGCGCTTGGTCCGGGCACAGGTGGCCAGAATGCAGGGACATGACCGAAGCGGCCGGGGGGAACGATGTGGTCAAAACCAGTTGCGAGCGCGGAAAGAGCCATTGGGGCGGGGGGGGGGGGGGGGGGGGGGGGGGAGAACTGAATCCTACGGCTTGGCGCAAAACCAGGAACATGTAAAGCAACAAAAGCAACTATGCCCAGTAAACCGTCAAAAAGGCAAAACTAGCTGGCGCCGTCTTCAAGCGGTTGGGCAGCTCCAGCAGAATCAACCAGGTACACATCACGGAAACAGCTGTAGCCTTGCCATTGGTGGTGAATGACGCGCCACTCCAAAGAGGATCCAGAGTATTGGCTAGGCTTGACCAACTGTGTCCTCCTCCTGCAGCCTCAGCTGCTTTTTTTTGTGCTGCAGCTAGGTCTTTTCTCATTTCGAACTGTCTACGAACAGGAAATGGTGAAAAGTTGTTCAAAGCCAACCTCGCAGTAATTGAGGCTTCCGACTGTTTTGCCAGAGTGCGCCACGCCGAGAACATGCCAACCAGAACTCGTCATTTTGCACCACGCCATTAACAACACAGTCATACAAAAAAGCGCTGAACGGAGAAAACTCAGAAAAAAACACTTGTGGTAAAATGGGGTCATAAGCGCAGCATTGATGCACGCATCATCGCCTCGACACCACCCCTAAGCACTCATTTTTTGTGCGCTCTCTACAAGCGTAGCGGCTTTATTTAACAATGTACACCTAGGCAATTGCAAAGGACAAAAACTCCACAACGAAAAAAAAGAATTACGTTAACAGAACATTTAATGCTGTTGCGAGAGTTTTTTTTTGTACCTTTCCCTCACTGCGCCGTTAGACGAAACACTTAATTGCCTGACTGACGACACCCCGTTTCACCCTAATTCTGTTTTCGGAAAACAATACCACTTCTACCCTCGTTCTCTCTTCTCTGCTCTCATCGCGTGCCTCTGCGTCAATATCTAATTCGAGACTTCTAAAAACACAAAAAAAAGCACCCAAAACCACAAATTGCAAAACTAAATTTAAACCACCGCTCTTTCTCCCTCCAATCATCCACTTGCCTGCTTATCCGAAACAATGGCGTCGATCTCTGGCACCGGGTGCTGCGTGATGGACTACCTGTACACCAACATCGACTTCAACAGCGAATCGTTCAAGAAGTACCAGTCCAAGAAGCACGGTGACGGCGGTGTGAACCCGGGACACCTTTCGTTTGTGGGGGCATGGGAGAAGTTTGCCGGCAAGCCTCTCAGTGAAATTCGCAAGGAGCAGGGATGGGCACGCGAGCCGGACACGTACAACCTTGGTGGGCCGTGCATCGTCGCGCTGGGTGAACGCCGCGCAGCTGACTTCTGGGATGAAGTCGCGCGTGAAGTACTTCGGCGGCTACGGACGCGACAAGACCGGGAAGCGGATCCGCGACATTCTGGAGAAGACACCGGTTGATATTTCCAGCTACAAGGAGATCGACGGGGAGTCGCCGTTCTGTGTGTGCCTTTCGGACCCCAACTACGCCAACGGGCACGGCGAGCGCTGCTTCGCGATCAACCTCGGCACCTTGGGACTGGTGGACAGCAAGCTCCTGGGTGACGACTTCTTCAAGTCCGATATTCTGTACTTCGGTGCCACCGAGCTCACCCCCGTAGTGCACGACTGTGCCTGACCTCGCTGCTGCGTCGCGGTCGCCAGGAGGGCCGCGTCAACGTTGTGGGGACCGTCTACGACCACCGCAACCAGGCGCGCAACCCGAACGGCCGCTGGCCGATGGGCGAGAGCGATGACTCGTTCATGTACATGGACCTGCTGGTGGTGGACTGGGACGAGGCGCTGCGCATCGCCGGCACGGAGGACATCAATGAGGCCTGCCACTTTTTCATTCGGATGGGCGTGAACTCGTTTACCATCACGCACGGATCGGAGCGCTATTGTGCGTGGTCGGGTGGCAAGCTGTTCAAGCCGCTGCCGCTCTCGTGGTTCCCTGTTTGCGAGGCCGTGTCCAAGGATCTTGCGGCGCATCCCGAGCGCCGTGGTGACACGACGGGGTGTGGCGACAACTTCGCTGGCGGCGTTCTGGGCTACTTGTCCGAGGCGCTCGGGTCCGGCAAGCGTGTTGGCGAGCTGGACTTCGTGGAGGCTCTTGCGTGGGGAACGGCGTCCGGCGGTTTTGCGTGCTTCTCGATTGGCGGGACGTACCTCGAGAGCAAGCCCGGTGAGAAGCGGGAGCGTGTGAACCACTACATTCAAAAGTATCGTGAGCAAGTCAAGGCGGGGCACGGTGCAAAGTTGTAGCTGCACCTTCCTTTGCCGACCTTATTTTTTTCTGTTCAAAACCTCCTCTTTTTTTTTCCTTTT
>JAWQUS010000038.1:0-14269 GCA_036365455.1 Macrosoma leucophasiata | reverse complement strand
CACCCTCTAAAGAATCGCAGGACCAACTCCCAAATTATACACAGTCAATCCCCTCCCGTGCCTCAGTGGCGGCGTGTTGCAGTAGCGCACGAATATCCGAGACCGCCCATCCCTTTCTTTTTTCTTATCTGCATTCTGCTCCACGTGTGCCTCTCCTTCTTCTTCCCCTCCCTCCCCTCTTCACAACGCACACGCACAACACTCATGACGGCCCTGCTCTGGGAAAAGAGAGATCCGCTTTGCCTTCGTCACCGCTACCGTCCTTTCTGTGTTGATCCTAGTTTTTTTCTTCTCTCCTCCTTTTCCCCCTCTTGCCTTTCCCCTCACAGTTGCAAGGCTTGGTCAGCTCTCACGTCACACGGTGCAGCTCGCCCAAACCCTCAGTGCACAACATGCGGCGTCGTCTCACAAAAAAGTATCAAAAGAGGCTGTCGAAAAAGCGTTCTGGGAGCAGCCCGAACACCGCACCACAGGGTGCCGGCGACGAGGCCCAGCGTGCGCAACGTTTCTTCACGCACGTGGAACTCGCGGAGGTGTTTCAGTACCGGAGCAAGGACGCGAACAAAGAAGTCCGATGCACCCTCAGTGCACTCAGCCCCAAAGCGCGGCAGCTTGTGGAGATATCGACGTATGATGGCACGTCGGAGGAGTCTTCCGTCTCACTCGCGATGTCGCTGGAAGGCTTGCGCTGTCGTGTGCAGGCGGTAAAAAGGGCAAGGCCCACAAAGAAGTTCAGAAACGCATTGTGGTGGGCCGGTGCCTGCGGTGTGAGGCTCGAAGCGAGAGTCGACGTCAGCCGTGTGGATGTGTTGGCGCCTCTCCTGGAAAACAACCTTTCTATGTTGGAGCTTGTGATCGTTCACCTCACTAGATTGCCTCCGTGCACACGAAGGGGGGCACCTCGCTCCGACGAACAGTGCGGATGCATGCTCTGCACTCTGCTGAGATTCCAGTACTCCTGGAGGCTGGCGATCAGCTGCAGCCAAGACTTGGATCCAGCCCAGGCAGCCGCGTACGTGTCGAAGTACCTGCGCAGTGCGGCGCAGCTGCCATTCCATCAGATCTTGCTGAACTGTTGCCCACGGCTGGGCAGCGCCGCTGCATTTTGTGGGGCGCTACCTGTGGAAAAGCTCTCCGCCATATCCTGCGGGATCGCGGATGTCTCCACCCTCCGAAACTGCGCGAATCTTTCCTACCTGGATGTTTCTGACAACGAGGTGCTGAGGAGCTTGTCGAGCCTGGTTGGTGCGCGACGCCTGAAGATTCTGCACGCACGCAACTGCTACTTGACAACTCTTGACGACCTCGGCAGCTTTCCCAGCCTCAGCGAGCTGGACGTGTCAGGCAACGCTGCGCTGCGGACCACCCGTGGCCTGGCGGGGTCACCACACCTGAAGGAGCTCATCATCCGTAACTGCGCTGCGCTGCACAGTCTCGAGGGCCTCGACACCTGCCAGTCCCTTGAGGTTTTGGACGTCCAGTTCTGCGTGTCACTTGAGAACTTCACAGAGCTGCGTGGGCTTCCGTCTCTCTGCCGCATTGACTGTGAGGGGTGCGACCTGCGGAGTGTGGAGGGGCTCAACGAGTGCCAGTGGCTCAAGGACGTCAACTTGCGGGCCAACGATGACCTAAGTGACTTAAGCGGCCTCGCTGGTGCCCCTGCGCTGCAGATCCTGGACATATCCTCTATTAGTATCAGCACTTTGTCCGAGCTGCCCGGGCTCCCGACGCTCAAGCAAATCACACTCAACGAATGCAGAGAGCTGGACGATATCGACGACCTGTCGGGCGCACCGAACCTGGAGAAGATTCACGCACAAAATTGCGATCTTCTCTACATTGGCGGCGACGGCGGCTTCCCACAACTGCGGGAGGTCGACATCCTGGGGAACTTTCACTTGGAAGACATCAGCGGCCTCGCTGGTGCGCCGTTGCTGAGGTTGATCAGCGCACCCTATTGCGCACTGCAGACTTTGTCTGGCATAGGTCGCTGCCCGTCGCTTGTGAAAATTGTCCTGTACAAATGCGTTCTGCTGACCGACCTAAGCCCTCTTGCCGGTGCACCGAGCCTGGAGGAGATCAACGCGGGATTTGCGGGGATCTGCCGTGTCACCGGCCTTCGCACCTGTCCGCGGCTCAGAAAGGTGGAGCTGTTTTGCAACGCTACGTTAACGGACATCAGCGACCTTACCCGCTCTCGTAGTTTGAGGGAGTTGGACGTGCGCTACACGGGTGTGAGGAGCATCGACGGGTTCCCGCAGCATGTGAAGGTTGAGTGGTACGGAGTGGAGGAAAACGTGGAGGCACTAGTGGAGGCCATCTCTCGTTCCGGAATGTTGTTTTGATTTGTTTAAGTGTGCGGGTCTGTGAAAGAGGGTAGGCTATCTTCTGCTGTGGGGAGGTATGGTGAAAGAATGCGGTAGTGACCGCAACGGATGGCTCTCTCTGCGTGCCGCGAATTTCTTGTGGTTCTCGAACAACGTTGCCCTTTTCATTTTCTTTCCAGAATGTCACATGAGCGCTTTGGCCCTCTCTGTTTTTTGTTGTTTCTTTTTTATCGATCTTTGATGCTCGTAGGCGATATTGGTGGTGGCTTCCAGAACAGGCGATGAACCTCATCTGGTACGAATTGCTTTCGCCTCTCTAACGCTCTTTTCCCTGTGCTGCATTCCCTTCATTCTTACTTTTTTTTTATGTGTGTTTCGATGCTACTTTTTGCTCTCCTTCTGTGAACAAGAAAAGTAGGTGAAGTGCAAATTCTTGTGGCGTGTTTTTCCCCTTTTTTGTTGATCGAGGAGACTTCAAAACGAGGTAAAAAAAGGGCAAGTCGACAGACAAGTGATGTCATCTGGGCTAAGTGGGGTGGACGCTTCTGATCTCATGTCCGCCCTTTCTCACTTTGGGTCCCCTGGTACTAGGAATGAGACTCCCTCACGCTGCCGAGCGATGTGGGCATGCGACGTCGAAAACAAGCATACGGTGGTGTTGTGTAGTCGATACCGTACCTCTTGTGCCGTTCTCAGCCCCCTGTGCCGTCTTCCACACCTCCTGTCCTACTCCTCCTCGGTTTCCACCTTTTTTTTCTGCTTGGGCAGGACCCGCCAGAACGACAGCACAAGCACCAAGTAGTGAAACTCTACACCGGCACACATGTCTTCTACGAGCCACACCGCATCCCTCCAGAAGGCTGTTGCCCGCAGCAGTGAGAGCGACGTCCGCGGTGCTCTCCTGCGTCTGCGGCACACCCCCCTCGCGCAGGTGCTGCCCTTCCTGAGCGAGAGCACCCTTCGAGCGGCGTCTCTCACGCTGGCTGCCGTCGGCCCACAGATGCGTCTCGACACGGAGATGCTCGCCGGGGACCCCGAGAGCAAACGGGGAGCGCGTGGCCGTCAAGGCGTCGGCACGGTGGCTGTGCTGTCGCCTCCCCGCCACATCACCAGAGGCCCGATCACGGCGGGCGTTTGCGCTCTCGCTGTGGTGGGCGAGTGCGTGTCGACTGCCGCTGGAGGTCGAGGCAAGCAACGCTAATGGCGACCTGCTGGCCCTTCTCAGCAGCGGGCTGCAGGATCGGGTGGGCTCTCTGATCATCGAGCTCACCGCCGTGCCGTCCTGCCTGCGCGACGGTGAGCCGCTGAGCGACGCGCAGTGCGGCAGCTTCCTCTGCGCTCTATCGCGATTCCCGAACCTGCGGAGGGTGACCATCCACTGCGCGCGGGGCGTCGACAGAGATCAGGCAGCCGCGTACGTGTCGAAGGTCCTGGGCCGGGTGGCACAGGCGCCCGTTGAGGAAGTGTACGTCGACGACTTGCCGCCACTTGGCAACCCAGCCATGTTGGCGAATGCGCAGCATCTACGGTCGCTGACAGCCAGGTCGTGCGGAGTCACCGATGTCTCGCTTCTCCACAGCTGCGCGAAGCTCGTTACTCTCGACGTTTCAAACAATCATCGGCTGCAGCGTCTCTCGGCCTTGGCGAGTGCGCCGAACCTCAAGACGATCTGCGCTCAGAACTGCGGCCTGCAGGACTTGGACGGGCTCGGCCGCTTTCCCAGCCTGCGCGAGCTCGATGTCTCTCGCAACAAAACCCTGCTGACTACCCGAGGCCTGGCGGGGGCACCATGTCTCAGGAAGCTCGTCATCACGGACTGTGCTGCATTGCGGAGTCTGGAGGGCCTCAACACCTGCGTGCAGCTTGGGTACGTCGACGTGTCGCGTAACCGGTGCTTTGACGATTTCACCGGTCTCGTCGGCGCCCCGGCGCTGCGGAGGCTGGACGCATCCGACACAAGACTCCGGACCCTGTCGCAGCTGCTTCTCTCGCCGACATTGGTGGCGATTGCGTTGAACCGCTGCGACATGCTACAGGATATCAGCGCTCTTGCTGGAGCACCCAACCTTGTGAGAGTCACGGCTCAAGGGTGTGCGATACAGAACGTCAAGGGCCTCCGCGCGTGCGCACGATTGAGGGAGGTTGACCTGTCCAAATGTAAACAGTTGCGAGACTTGAGTGGCCTCGCCTGTGCGCCATCGTTGCGGGTCGTCAAGGCGTCCAGCACTCCGCTGCGCAGGCTGACAGGTTTAGCCCGCTGCCCGGCACTCGCGGAGGTTGAGGTCAACAACTGCGCGAAGCTGGACGACATCAGCGACCTTGCTGGTGCACCGAGCCTCGAGAAGGTATCTGCACAGTCGTGCGTCATCTGCAACATCGAAGGCCTCGGCACGTGCCCACGGTTGAGGAACATTGACCTGACGGCGAACGGGAAGTTACGTGACCTGAGCGGCCTCGCTGGCGCGCTGTCGTTGCGCGTGCTCATCGTGTCTGGGACCCCGCTGCACGACTTGAACGACCTGGGCAGCTGCCCCCGACTGGAGAGCATTGACGTGGTTATTTGCGAAGAGCTGGTGGACATCAGCGGTCTTGCCGACGCACCGAACCTGCGGGTAGTCAACGCCTCCTACACCCCGATCTTCAACGTCGACGGTCTCAGCAGCTGCCCCAGACTGGAAGAGGTGTATGTCAAGAATTGTGAGAACCTCCGCGATCTTCGCGGTCTCGCTGACACGCCTACCCTCAAGAGGATCGACGCCCGCTGCAGTTCCATTGAAAACGTTGCAGACCTCTGCAGCTGCCCAAGTCTGGAAGAGATCGACGTCAGCAAGTGCGAGAAGCTTGGCAATCTCGGCGGTCTCGCCGGCGCGCCGCGTCTGAAGAAGATATCGGCCGACGGCACTGCTATTCGCAACGTCGATGGCCTCAGCAGGTGCACCAGGCTCGAGGAGATCTTCGTGCGTGACTGCAAGAACTTGGAAGACCTCAGCGGTCTCAACGGCGCGCCGAGTCTGAAGCGGATCCACGGCTCCGTCATGAAGGTCGTGAGCGACACGCCCGCTCCGGCTCCGACGAAGGCTCCGGTGCGGCCGCCTTCGGTCCATGGCGACACACCCGCACCGCCTCCCATGAAGGCGCAGCCTCGGCGTTCCTGGACGCACAGCCTGACGAGCCTGTGCAGCTGCTCCAAGTCCAAGGAGATCGACGTAGCGTAGTAGCGCACACAAGCAGCACATAAAGTGAGAGACTCTTACGTGCACTTCATTTGGCCCTTTTTTCTGCTAAAAAATTATCACTGCCTTTCACTTTCTATTGTGGAAGGAAAACGTATTTTAAACGACATCGCCATTTTCTCTATCATACGTACGTGCTTCATTTACCTGTCCATTTTCACTAGTAATTTCCTTCTCTATCGAAAAAAACAATAATACGCAATCTTCACGCTGCTGATAAGGCGCGTGCGATGGTCTTCTCTTTCTTTACGAAGCGCACGAGACAGCAGGCTTCTCCCTATTCCTTTTCTCTTTTTTTCTCCGCGGTTCGGATTGTTGATCTTTTCCCTGTTGCTACTCTTCACTCTCTCTTTCCGCACACCCTATCTAACTCTATATGCTGAGGCGAGCTCAATGGCGTGAGCGGTGGATACTGTGTCATTGATGCTCAACGACGCAGACGCTGCCGCTTGTGTTTCCCTTTTCGAGAGGATTCTCAGGTGTCGCTGTCTCTGTTGGTTCGTATTTGCAAATACAGCGCGACACCGCTGCCCCACTGCCACTAATGAGCTTCTCTTCTTTTGTTTTTCCCTTGTAGGATTGTTTCGTATAGCATTTCCTTCGCTCTTTCGTAGTGCTTGTAGGTGTTGATGACAGCCATGTTGATGAGTTGTACCCGTCACTCCCGTTTCTCATTATCATTGCTATTACTATTATCTGGGGAGTGTCGGTTGCCAGGCCATCGCTGTCCCCGGCACGGAGTCCCTGGGTCTCTTTCCAAGCGGCTGAACTGTAGCCAGCTCAGTTTTCCGGTGTGTCTTGTGGAAATCTGGGTGGGAAGAAAAACGTTGTCGCCCGGTGGCTGCGCTGTGGCACGTCGGCTTCCTTTTCTTTCCCAGCGTTGCCTCAACTACCTTTCTTAGTGGGGGCATCTTTACTGCTCGACCTCCTGCATTCGCCTACGGCTGTCGCTTCCACTGTTCACTCTCCTCCCTCCGTTCTCTTCTTCTTTCGCCCTTACAACATATTCTCTACACGCGCGACGGCTCAAACTCCAGTAATCAAGCAGCACACTTTTCTGCCCTTTTCGACCACTGCCGACCTCACTCCACAGAATCCACAGCTCTCTCTCTCTCTCATCTGCCGCTGTGATCTATACCCTTCACTTGCAGATGCCATCCGCCGCTCACCTCCTCGACAGCGATGGGGAGAGCGAGGCACAGATAGAGCGGACTCGCCAGCCCTTCGACGCCATCACCAACATCCTCTCCTACCTCCCCCCCGCGGTGGGCGCGTGCGGTTACCGTGCTCTCAGCGCAGTGTCGCCGCGGCTGCGACTAGAGGCAGAAATTGCGCTGGCCCAATCCCACAGCGGCAGCGACGCACCGCGTGCGCAGATGGACGGCGGTCGCATCACGTACTTCATGAAGGCCACACGCTGGTCGCGGAGTCGCGGGGCCGTCGAACACGCGCTGTGGTGGGCGGAGCGCTGCGGGCTGCCGCTCGTGCTGCACGTGGACAACGCGTACCACGACACGCTCGAGTCTCTGTCTCCCCGCCTACGGCAACGCGTTGCAACGCTGACCATCGAAGTGGAGGCGGATGTAAAGTGTGGACGGTGCGGCGCTGTCGCCGGTGGCTGCGACTGCCCCACCTTCCTCTCCGCCATCGACACGTTCTGCAACTTAACAAAGCTGAGCATTGTGTGCAGGGCCGGCGGGGAGGAACGGGACGGATGCACCACCAGCGTAGAGCGCGCATTGCACATGCTAGCGCACGCGCCGCTCGAGCACTTGTCCCTTTTCCAGTGTCCTGACCTCCACGACCTGAGCGGCATCGCGGCGCTGCAGCACCTAAGCCGGCTGACGATCCGCAGCAGTGGGCTGCGGGATATCTCCGACCTTGCGCGGTGCCCGCAGCTGACGGACCTCGACGTGAGCTGCAACGGCCAACTCGATGATCTCTCCCCTCTCGCCGCTGCGCCGTGCCTGCGGCGGTTGTCGGCGGTCTCCTGCAACCTGCGCACCGTGGACGGCCTGGGTGCGATGCCGTACCTAACCGTGCTGAATGTGTCGGGGAACCGATTCCTGACGGAGCTGCGCGGTGTGGCGGGGGCGCCGCGCCTCGTGCAGATCGTCGCGAATAGCTGCGGGCTGTGCAACGTGGAAGGGCTGTCGAACTGTCCCCTTCTCGCTGACCTCGTCGCCTTCGGCAACAAATCGTTGCGGAGTCTCGTCGGCCTCGCTGGGGCACAGCAGCTGAAGCAGATCAGCGTGCGGTGCTGCGACCTGCGCGACGTGCAGGGGCTCGGCAGCTGCCCGTCTCTCATGGAGATCGACATGTGCCGCAACATGCTCTTACGCGATCTCCGCGGCCTCGCTGGGGCACCGTGCCTGGAGAAGCTGTTCGCCAATCAGTGCGGGCTGCTTTCCACAGAAGGTTTGAGCGAGTGCCCGCGGCTGCGGGAGGCCCACCTCTGCTTCAACAACGGGTTAGCAAATGTACGGTCTCTTGCCGACGCCAGATCCCTCGAGCTGCTCACCGTGGTGGGGTGTCGGGTAGCGGACACGCCGTTCCTCAGCCCCACCGTCACGGTACGGAAGGTGCTGCGGGACGCAGCTGGTGGACGGACGTGCACTACTCCAGATGTCTAACATGCGTGACGAATACATAGTTCACCTTTTTTAAAAATTCCTTTCCTGTGCCGAAGGAGCTTCCTGGAGCAGTGTGTGTTTGTGTCGTCTAACGTGTTTCGTTTCTGTACTTTGCGCCTAATAATCTCCTGAATTGCGATGTGTTCTTGTTTGATGGGTGGTCATGCTGCTTGTCGAAAAACGACGCTGTTTCCAGTGACCATTTCTTCGACTTGCCAGTCCCCCGTTTTTCTCTACTCTCTTTTTTTTCCGCCCTCTTTCGTTCTTGCTGCCCCTGAAGGCAGTTCTGTACTGCACGGAGCCGCGCTCTCGCGCATGCGGTGCTCTGCGAGTGACAAAGCGACGTCGGGGGCTTTTCTTTCTGATGTATGGGTTCGTCTTTTTCTATTTTTTGCTGAATTCTGGTGAAAGTGTCGGTTTCTTTTTTTTTCTCTGCGTTGTAAACTAATGCGTGCGCGTGTGCGGCGCTTTGAGTGCCGCCGCCTAATAAGACATGCTTTTTTTTCCAGACATCTGCTTTTTTGACCTTTTTTCTATACACGTGGGGTGCCGCCTTGTGCGATCTGCCGTACACTTTTGTACGACTATCAGTGCTTTATTGCAGCACATGGCTTCTGCACCTTCCCATACTCCTCTCCTCCCTTCGTGCTCCTTGATACTCCAGGTGGCTTCGACGGCGGATGTGTGACACAAGCATCGTACTTCCAATCTTACCTCCGACACTCCATCTTCTGCTAAGTCAGTTTTCGTCTGTACCGATGGCATACTTACGACAGCGAAAAGCGGTGCGATCGTCTAGAAAGAAAAATAAAGTGAAACTGAAGGTGTTGAATCTCTTCGTAGAGAGTGCACCCACTCGGGGGTTTGAGGCCTCAGCTGCTCGAGGCGTCGCGTGGGGAGAAGCGGGACTACACCGCTTGGTTCCGTCTGTGTGTCGTTTTGAATTCTGTTCTTTCACGAGCTCGTGGAGAAATCAAGAACTAGGCTCCAAAGTGGTAATGTTCAAAGCGGGTGGTTGCCCACCGCACAGGTCAAGGCGCGTGAAGAGCACGCCGAGGCACCACTACACGACATCATCTACACTCCGCGTTGAAAAAATGCAAATTGCTCTTTACTTCTTCACCCTTGGTATCATCCTTGCTCTCCTTGCAACGGAATTCTCTCTGTATACCGCTCAGCACTACGGACTGTTTGCATAGTTCTAAACGAACGGTCTCTCGTGGGATGCATTAAAGTAAAGTACTGCTCTCTAAATAGCACATGGCACATAAGCGCGATATAGTAGGATATGGTAGTAGCTAAGGGAAGACGGCGTGCTGTGCTTTGGTCTCCTCACATCCGCCTCCTTTTTTTCTCTCCATTTTTTAATTCTGCGGCCTCAGCGCTTTCCCGCCAGGACGTGAACCAGCTGTATTTTTTAAACTGCGTCGTGGTGTCTTTATGTTTCAGCGTTCCTCATCGAAACGCGTTTTTGCGTGCTCGTTTGGGAGGACGATGGAGGGCTCGCCGATGCGCCGCGTCAGGAAGCCGTGCAGCCGTTAGTCCAGTTCTTACTTAGTCGACGCACGCGGGGTGGCCACGCTCTGCGCACCCCCCACCCCCACCTAATCAATCACGATCCCCAACTTCACACTGTGGATGACGTGCGCTGGGCATTTCGACTCTTTCACGTCCACGCAGAAGCGCTGACGGAAGCCGGCCGCCACAGGGAACGGGTTTGTGTAGGGAATGGACCGCGGTGAGGGGCCTCAGCTTGCTCACCGACCTTCGCATTCTGCTTGTTTCGTAGATTTCTCTGTCGTCATCGCGATGGGCGCTGTCTCGATGGAGGACGACGAGGTGCGACGCGGTGCCACAAGCGCGCGGCGAGCGCAGACAGACGGGCTGCGCGCCGATTGGCTCCAGTGGAGCGCGCGGCAGGAGGATGCGCCGATGAACGAGTTTACCGAGAATGACGTGATTTACACCGCGTCGTTCCCCCACCTGTTTCCGGTGGGGTATTTCCCCTCCAAGTGGTTGCCATCGGAAAAGGTGATGGCCCACTTTATGCTTTATTATGACGGCCGGTTCTCCAAGGACCCGTTGTTTGTTTCCCTGCTGAACAACCAGCGTGTTCGGCACAACATCTGCCGCGCCGTCGCCTACACGCCGGCGTCGGAGCGCGATGCGCTCAACGAACGCCTTCACGACCCCGCCTTCTTGCCGCTGATGCTTTCGGCGATGGAGAAGGAGGGCCGCCGCCGCCCCGACGAGATGGCGAAGCAGGAGGCCGATGCATTGGCCTTTGCGCGGAAGGCAATCTTCGTTGCGACGAAGAACATATCATTCACTGAAGGCGACCGCACGCGCGGCCTCATGTGGGTGAATTCCCTTACGCGTTGCCTGTATCTTCCTTCCTTTTTCGTAACGCTGTCGCCATCTGCCCTGGACACGGCGCTCGGGGTGCGTCTGTGCATCTCAGTGTCGGAGGCGCGCCTGGGTGAGCTTTTTCAGCTCCGACAGGGTTTGATGATGCCGGACGACGTTGCTGGAATTATAAGAAGAAATAGCCGAGACGCGGGCCTGGATGGAGGCGGAGACGGCGGAGCTGCGGCGACAGGTGGCGGCCGATCCGAGCATCGGCGGCAGGGTGCTCCCGGAGGAGCGGGGAGATGAAAGGCACATTAAAAAGGCCGCGCAGCCATCTGCAAAATGTACCGCGCCGTGCTCTGCGATATCGCACTGAGGCTGCTTGCCCCCTCACCCTTCGCGAGGTACTTGCAGATGTAAAGCGTGATGCCGATACACTGCTCGCGCGTCGTCAGCATGACGACGTTCGTGTTGCAGCGCGTCGCGATTGCGAGAACGTTGTTCGTCTCCGTTTTAAGATCGCCCTCGTCTCCACATGCGTCTGAAGGAACAATGATGGAAGAAATGTTTTTTTTATAGGAAAAACACTAATCCAGAAAAAGGAGATCTGAGAGAAGGGGAAAGAAGGAAGAATGTAGCGGGAGTAGCATTCATCGTTGGCGGCAAGTCGCCATCACAGTAGTAGATACCACTGAATCGCGCTCTTGACTCGTCAGCTATCGACAGTGGCTTCCGCGGGGGCACACGTTGTCCATAGAAATACGCGTAGCATGTAGTGCATTACGACGGAAGGGGTGAACGCACCCAATGAGGTGGTGAGCGGCCTGCCAGCGCTTCCGTATGGTGGGCCATGCGGGATCGTAGCAACGGGAGGCTCGAAACGAAAGAAAAACACCTTTGTTGGAGGGAAGAGGACGAAAATGCACTCGGTTGACGGCTGGGCATGGCGTGCCCCGTACAGAGCTTTACAGTCATACAAAAAAACTCCGGCTTCACTCTTTACCTCTATCTTCTCCATCTCCTCCCTTCTCCTGCAACCAACGCAAAAAAAAAAGGCACACAACACTATGATGCGGTTTCCACACCAAACACTATGATGCGGTTTCCACACTCACTGTTCAGACCTGCAGAGGTCTGTGGCTGCCGACGCGGACGGTTGTCGACGCTCGCCGTGCCCTCTCACGCCTGCAGAGCGATCCGTTTGGCAGCCGTTGTTTCTTTCATGAGTGACACGGTGCTTGAACACGCGTCGCACACGCTGGCTGCTGTGAGTCCACAGATGCGGCTCGATACAGATATTCTGAGGCGCTTTCGCCGTCTGCGATGGCGCGGTTGCTGTGGTTGGCACGTGCTCCAGCGGGCTGTGCTGTTGCATCGATCGAGCGTCCACAGAGGCAGAGTCGGAGAAGCTAGCCCACTCGATGTGGTGGGCGGATGCGTGCCTGCAACCCCTCTGCACGTCGAGGTGAACAACGCAAGCCGCGACGTGCGGACCCTTCTCTCTGCTGGCCGCGCACATCGAGTGGAGTCCTTGCGCGTGGTGCTGACCTCCGTGCCGGCATGCGCCCTTGAGCAATACCGTGTGCTGTGACGGACGGTGTGGCAGCTTCCTCTGCTCCGTGGCCACATTCGCACAGGTGAGGGAACTCTCTATTGGGCTCGAGTGGCAAGGGAGCGGTCTCGTAGTGCCGGTAGCGTACGTGCAACGAATCTTGCCAGCCGTGCTGCAGCTGCCCATTGCTAGCATTGACCTCAGCCGTGTGGGGCGCCTCGGCACCTTGGCCGTCCTCGCCGGCGCACGCCATGTCGAGACGCTCAGACTGAACACGTGGGGCGTGTCCTCCCTGTCGGTGCTGGCGAACTGTCCGTCTCTCTCGACGCTCCATACAGTGTACACCTATTTCTACGGGGGCAGAGAGGAGTCCGCGGTCGTGCAGGCCATTGAAGAGGCCAGCTCTGTGCAGGACGGCAGCTTGCAGAGCCTCAACGGATTTGCCTCCTGTCCTGCGCTTCGCGAGCTCAGCGTGAGCGGAGACAGCCGACTGGTAACCACGAGGGGTCTGGCTGGGGCACCCCGTCTCACGAAGCTCCGTATCTGCGACTGCCCCGTACCTGGAGAGTGTTGAGGGTCTCGGCAGCTGCGACTGGCTGGTGGAGGTCGAGCTGTTGGGAAACCGCAGCCTGCAAAGCCTCAACGGGCTTGGTGGCCTGCTGTCACTGCGGCGGCTGGCTGTTTCGGGGGCCCGGCTGCATGACGTGGCGGCCCTGGCTCGCTGTTCGGCGCTCGAAGAGATAGTATTCGCGGGGTGCAGCCAGGTGCGAGACGTGAGCTGTCTTGGCGTGCTACGGAAGCTGCGCAAGGTGGACGCGTCGAGTAGTGGATTGCGAAGCCTCCCCTGTCTCAGCGACTGTGCGCTGCTGGAGGACATCACACTTAGCTACTGCACCGCACTCAAGGGACATCAGCGGTCTCGCTGGTGCGCCACGGCTGCGGAGGATCACCGCGACCGGGGCCCGAGTGCAGAGCGTTACAGGCCTCGGCGCCTGCCCAGCGCTCGAAGAAGTCATGCTGCACGGCTGTAAGTCCCTCAAGGGACATTAGCGGTCTCGCTGCTGCACCAAAGCTGGAGAAGGTCGACGTGTCGAACTGCGGTGTAGCGCACCTGGAGGGTTTAGGCCGCTGCCCGGCACTCAGGGAGATTGTGCTCAGCTGCTGCGGTGCACTGGAGGACATCAGCGGCCTCGCTGGTGCACCGAGCCTTGCGAAGGTGTTTGCAGGCCAGTGCAGCATTTGCTGCCCGCAGCTTGCAGAGGTGTACCTGGGCGGCAACACGTCCCTGGTGGACGTCGAAGGGCTCGCCGGGTGTCCACACCTGAGGATCGTTGCGTGTTCAGAACACGGGCGTCACAAACACCCGCTTCCTCAGCGAAACGGTGCAGGTGCTCGCAGTGATGGGCAGCGCCACAGGCTAGAAGTGCGGGGTTTGGCTCCTCCGATCTGCCTCACACTTCGCGCTCTCCTCCGAAGGAGTGCTCATCACACACACGCACGGTCGCCTGTCATCCTTGACGAAGTGGATCGGTTAAGTGTGCGGAGGACTCCGCGAAACAAAATTGATCATTTTTCAAGCTCATCTTTCTTTTCTTTTCCCTTTCGTACTTCTTGCGCACTGTGCACCCTGGCAAATGGAAATCCAAGCTGTTTTTCCCCAATTGTTTTGTCGCTTTCCATTGTCCCATACATGCTCTTCGCTGTTCTCCAAGAGGGCGCGGAGAATGCAAGAAGAAAAGAAGTTTTTTGCTAAGAGTGTTCGTTTTTATTTATTTTAAACCTTGCATTTGTTCTTCCTTCTTTCGTCATTTTTCACCATTTTGATGCTTTGTTGATGTGGATCGGATCAACACCCCACACTTTCTTTTTTCACTTTCACCATTTTCTCCATCTCCATTTTTCAGCATGCACGTTCTCACTTCTCCGAGTCGCATTGTGCTGAATACGTGCTCGATACATCTCTCCCTCCTCCTGCTCATATGTGAAATGGACAACGCAAAGAAAGACATGGCTCTTTTCACTCTTCACCGGGCATGTCGCTGCGAGTCGCTTATCCTTAGCTGCCACAACGCTGCTGGAGGTGCGGCAAAACTGTGGACGCAAGGTTTTTTTTTACCGCCGCTAAATGGTGGATGTGTATGATGGCCATCGCAAGGATCGTGACTACCAATCTGA
>JAWQUS010000037.1:0-11165 GCA_036365455.1 Macrosoma leucophasiata | reverse complement strand
TGGCCTGACGATGGCCTACGGCAGCAGCGACCCGCGCCTGACGAACAAGGAGCGCGGCATTTCTGGCGCGTGCCTGTGCTTCGCCCTGCTCTGCGGCACGACGGCCGGCTCCGTGGTGAGTCTGATCGTCGTGACGCAGGCGCTGTAGATGGCTGCGCCATGATTGTGCGGTTCTGTCAGCGACAGCAGTAGAAGGATGAAAATCTATTTGAAGGCGTCTTTTCAAGGCGTCTTCCGTTCACTTAAGCTCTCTTTTTCCTTTTCCTTTTTGTTTTGGGTGGGCCTTTTTGTGGATGCAATGGGCCCCTTTTCTTTACATTTTTTCTCATTTTTGGTTCTTTTTTTTTATGTCTGTTGCATCTCGCATCCATGCGGTTTGTGAATGATCCTGACGGTGTCCACTCCCTCCCACCCGCTGTCGGTGAAACCTTCCTACGGGGTGAAGAGAAGGGAGGAACGCGGCTTTTGTTTTCTGTTGTATAAATAAAGCGCTTTCTCCCCTTCCTGTCTCCCTTGGTTCCTTGTGACACTGGGTGCAGTCGTGGCCCGCGAAGCAGAAAGCATCGCAAAGACACAGCCGATATTCTTTCGAGTGTAACTCGCAAAAAAAGAGAGTATTGTGTAGTTTTTTTTTCTCGATGCGTTGTTTTTTTGTTTTAGCTTTCTTGATTTTTTTTCGTTGCACTCGATGATTCGTTTCCACCGGTTTAGCGTCGAACAAGGTCCTTCTCTTTTTTAGTGGCTTTCCGGCAGTAGATGGAAACTGAACTGTCGTTCTCTGCATCGAGATATGCGATCATCTGTCAATGATAAAGTTGTCAAGGATATGCGTGGTTCTTTTTCCGTTTTTTTACATTGTTTACGGGAAAACAAAATGCAAAGAAAAAGTAAGAGCGAAGCTCCGTTCTGGGAAAAAATGGGAAAACAGCCCGCTGATCTTTTTGTGTGCTCGTCTCCGGCGCCACTACCTTCGCCTTTCTTCGCTCTGCACTCGTCGTGACGGCGATGGTGGTACACGCGCGTGCAGAGGTCGATGCGTCGTCGTTTCGTCAATGAGGCCTCACGACGGCATGAAGGAAAAAAGAAAAACAACGCAATGTTGTCTTTTTTTTGTTAGAGAAGGTAGTGACGGAGAGGGCTGAGAAAAGTACCAGTAGCTCCCTCCGTCTCATATTCTGTTACAACATAATTCAGCCACAAACGGTGAGAACGAAGATAGAGAGCGATTGAAGGTTTTCCGTTTGGTAGCACTATGGTGAAGCCGTCACGTCGTATTCTCACCCCCCCCCCCTTTCTTGCAAGGGAGAACTGACTGTACACCGTCGGAACGTTTTGCGTTTCGTGGTTCAGTGGCACCTGCGCTTCCTTGGGATGGTCATGCCACTTGAAAAAGTGCAACTGCTCGTGTGACTATGCTGCGCAAAAGAAAAATAAGAGCCTGTGATGATCGACTTCTTCATCATGACGACACGCTTTTTGTGTTTCGCAGCACTTCAAGAAAGATAAGTGGCATATGTGTGTCGCTCTTTCTGTTTGTTCTTCGTAGAGAGCGAAGGTCTCCACACACTTCTTCGCTCTCCTCCTCTTTCTCTTTTTCTACCCTATGCCTCACCTTTATGTGTGTTGTTGTTGGCCGGTCTGATTGGGCTGGGCTCTGTTCCTGACTGCTTCGCACGCGCCATGTTGGGGGAAAAAACACATCCCACACACACACACAACACACAAACAACCTGCTGATTTTTCTCTGCGAGATTAAAAAAAAACCACACAAGTTTTCTTTTTCCCCTTCGCACGACCCTTATTAGTGAAACGACGAACTCCAAAAAAAGATTAATTTTAAGTAAAAAAAAGGCAGACTCTTTCAATTGCTGCTGCAAGCGTATTTTCTACTTGTTTTTTTTTCTCTCTGTTTTTTTTTGAAGTTGGTGCGGTCAAGAATCCCACTTTACTTTCTCGCACTCACCTCCACAAAACGCATTACGATTCTCACTTTCACTCCACTGCAGCACGCAAACACTGAAAAAACGGTGCTCCGCGCGTCCCCCATTTATTTTTTTAATATAGGTTTTCCTCCGCTCTGCCCTTGTGAGCAAAAAGCGCCTGAGTGCCGTCGTGCAGGAAAAGCAGTACGCTACTGTGTGCCTCATTGTACAAAGTGAAATTTCTGAGAAGAGAGCAAGAAAAGCAGAGAAGAGCGGTGCTCTACCTCTCTCCGTCTTCCCTTTCCAGTGGACACACCAATTTGGTTCTCGCCGTACTCGGCTTGACTGGCAGTCACCCATCGATTTTGCTCCACCTACTCCTATTCTCTTTTTTTTTATCTCTTGCCCCTGTACTCCTACAACGAACAAAGCGCTTTTTTTTCGTTAAAGCACTCTTTTCTTTGTCCTTCGCCATATTGGGCTTAAAAAGAAAAAAAACTCAGGCGGAAGATCACCGAGTGCTCAACAACGGGAAAACATCAACAACTACTCTTGCTGTAGAGAAAATCAGGACTCAAAGACCACTGTTCTTTCACTCTTGCTTTTTTTTTCTCTGGGTAGTTAAGGAAAGAAAAAAACGTTTTGTTTACTTTACCTTTAAAGCTTTATTCTCTCCTACGACTTGATTTATCAGATCCTCTCCTCTTTCTTGTTCTGCAGAGCTTTGGAAGCTTTTCGTCTCTTTTTTTTCCTCTCCGGATTTTTCTATATATAGGGAAGCTCTTTTTTTATTGTTTTGCCATTGCGTAGAGATTCAAAACAGAGCCCATCGTCCTGGCCATTCGTGAGAGTTCACCTCGTAAGCGGCCGCTGGTCCTTTTTTTTTTGTGAATCTCAAGTCTTTTTATCCCTTTTTTCTGTGGCTGGTCCTGTCCTCGACAGCTACCTCGGGCGACAACAAGAGAGATTGAGAGCAGCGAAGGTGAAGAGACGTCCGTAGGAAATCAAGGACACGTCCGTTTGCGAAAAGAATCCACACACGTATTATTCACACACGAGTTCTAACCCCATCACACCTTTCATCAATCCTTTGTCTCCCCATCGATTTGTGCCGGCTCAGGTTTCTCAAGATGACGATCTCCTGTGAAGTTGTGATGCTGTACGCGTCGGGTGCCATCCTCGGCTTCTGCTGCCTGTTCGCCTACAACTCTTTCCTGGCCTCCCCGTCCTACCTCGAGCACTACTACCAGTTCGCGCTGGTGAAGTCGACGGACAATGTGAGCTCGCTGCCCAAGTCGAAGACGCCGTCCTTCTGGAACAACATCTCAACGTGGGTGACGGTGCTGATGATGGTGCCCATGTTCCTGCTGCAGTTCCTGATGCTGTCGCCGGTTGTGCTCCGCCAGAATGTACAGGCGCGTATGACGATTGGAGCCGTGTTTTCGCTCATCGCTGTGCTGCTGGTGCCTGTGTGCGCTGCCAGCGGTGGCGTGAGCGAGGGGTGGTGCGATGGCTGTGATCATCATTGCTTGCCTGCTGTGCGGTGCTGCGACGACGACGCTGGAGTCTGCTCAGTATACCTTTTTCGGCTCTCTGCCGACCAAGTACATGACTGGGTATGTGATGGGCGGCGGCTTCTCCGGCAGCATCAACTCCGTGCTGCGCATTGTGATCACCGTGGGCCTGCCCTCGACCTTTGCCGGCGTGAAGACGAGTGCTGTGATCTTCTTTGCCATCGGCATGGCGCTGATGGTGGTGACGATCGCGATTGTGTTCCTGATGCGTCTCAGTCCTCTCGTGCGCTCGTACTGCAAGGACTACCGCCAGCCCGGCGACGTGGCGCGCTCTGCCCATGCCGAGGCAGCCGACAGGGCCCGCCTGCGTGAAGCAGAGAAGAACGGCAAGGGCGATATTGAGGAGACTCACCCGACCAACGACACGCCGATGAACGCCGACGAGATGATGGACGTGACGGCGGCTATGCAGAAGGAGGAGGAGGAGCCAATCGCGGGGCACGCTGAAGTGGCGGTCGGCGAGAACGGCGCCGCGGCGGAACGCAGCTCACACAGCAGTCGCGAGGTGTCGACTGTGGACGGTTGTGATGGCGAGGATGCTGCGGTGGCCAACGAGGAGGCGGTGGAGGAGGAAGGGGAGGCGAGCGTGTTCGCTGTCGTGCGCAAGATTTGGATCATGATGATCTGCCTGACGGGGAACATGTTCACGACGCTGGTGCTCTTCCCTGGTATTGGCCTTCAGGCGATGCAGAAGGATACGTCTCCGGCAAGCAGTGCGAACAGCGGCGACGGCACGACGTGGGGTGCGGAGTCGATTATGCCGATGGTGGTGATCCTGATGTACAACGCTGGCGACACCGTTGGCCGTCTCTCCATCAACTTCCACAGGGTCTGGGTGCCGCGCTTCTACGTCCCCTTCATCGTTGTCATCCGCGCCATCGCTTGCGTCATCCCGCTGGCACTCGGTATCTGCACCCCTCGCGTGATCAACTCGAACGCCAACCCGATCGTTGTGTTCCTCGTGTTGGGTATCACGAACGGCTACCTGATTGGCCTGACGATGGCCTACGGCAGCAGCGACCCGCGCCTGACGAACAAGGAGCGCGGCATTGCCGGTGCGTGCCTGTGCTTCGCCCTGCTTGTCGGTAACACGTTCGGCTCCGTGGTGAGTCTGATCGTTATGACGCAAGCTTTTTAGTGCGCGTGCGCATGTGTGTGTGTCGGACCTCGTCGTTGGCGGTCCTCCTTGCGTAGTATTGGATTTAACTAAACAAAAAAAACGCCTCAAAACTAATTGAGGGCAGCTGTTCCTAGTGTCCTCTGTTCACCCTAATGCTTTTATTATTATCTCTCTCTATGTTTTTTCTTTCTCTCTCTATCACGGGACCTACGGCATCCCATTTTCTGACTCTTTTTTTTTGATCCACCCCTTGCGTATCGCTTCTATTTATATATATATTTTAAAACTGTGGCGGTTGTGCTCCCCTAATGGTCCTGCGAGAAGGAGTGCATTGTGAAAGGACGCACAAAAAAGAAGGTGGAAAGCGTTTACTGTTTGCCGCCTACTTGTTCAACCGCGTCTGTTTTTCTTTCCGTCTTTTTTCCGTCTTTTCGTTTTTTCCTGTTTTTTGCCGTTCGAACGCAGTTGTGTTCCCCGCTGTCGAGAAAAGCCGAAGCGGTTGAAACTCCGACAACTTTACTTCTTTTTTTTCCCAGTACAGCTCGTAAAAAAACGTTTTCTACATTCTCCTTTCTGGTATTTCCTTTCCTTAAAAAACGGTTAGTTATGTGCGACGTGCGCGGCAGATAGCTACGCCTTCTCGTGACTTGTTCTGTTTTTTTTTCTTCGTTCCAGGTTGCTACGCCAGCGCACATGGTTGTCCATCAAGTCCGTTGCGCCAACTGGGCTGGCTTGGATTTGGTATGTTGGCACGCGGTCCTCTCAAACAAGCACGTGTCTCTCCTCTTTCTCGAACGCTCTGTTGGATGAGAGGAAAGCAAAGAGCGCAATCAGCCACCACGTAGCGAACGCCTGGCGCGGAAAGGCAAGCAAAAAAAGAGCAGGAAAGGTCAGAACCAGAAACAATCAAAAAAACGGTGCTCTACTGTTGTTTTAAGTAAATGGGTTTGCATTGCTCCGTAATCTGAAACAATGGAGGCTTTTTGTAAAACAGATGCCTTAAAAGTGAAAAAGGTGAGACGGCTCCCTCTGATAGTCCAATGAAAAAGAACAACACCAACTATCGGCTTAGCTACGAATTCAAAGCAGCAACGTGTGACTGAGAACCATCTATACGCGGTGGCTGCAGGGTGCCGCTGGTATTTGAGTGTTTTTTTTTGTCTTTCGTTGTGCCGCTCGTCCTCGCGGTCGCGAATGGTATCGTGGGGAGAGGAGGAGCTTGAACGCCTCTATTTGAAATGTGCTCGGTGCTCCTTCAGTAGTGGGGCCTCTATCGGAGCTTGGTGCAAACCGGCGAGAGACAACAGTGGGTTTACTTCGCTGCTCCCAGCAACGCGTGCTTAGTGGAGCAGACCTCTCTTCAAAACAGACAGGCGGTGGCTAGTCACCCTCCTCGTACACTTCAGAACAACCACGCATCCCTCCGCCACCCGCTTTTCCTCCTCCTGCTTGCTGTGCTCTATTTGCCGGCGATATCTCCCCTCACTCGCGGGCCCACCCTACCACGCCCATCTTTCTTCGCTCGACGCTTCCAGCTCCCCGCCTCAGCACTATACGACACCCACGCGCCGCTCCACTTTGGTTTTCTACTCCTCTTTCAGAGTACACTCGCTGTAAGTTGTCTTTTTTCTTTTTGCGCTGTCAAGTACGCAAGTAACCGAAACGCCTCCGCATCGCTTCCCTGTGGCCCAAAGAGAGAGAGAGGGGAGGAGAGAGCATTGCAAGTTGACTACGCAAGGCTCCAGCGTCACGGACTTTCTTTTCCTCTTTTATTCGTAACTGTCTTCGATTGCCAAACAGCACCCACGCTCTTTTGTGTCTCTGCACTTCTTTTGTACCACTCTCTCTCACCCACCGGCAGAAAAGCGCACCGACATCACTTTCGTATAAGAAAGGATTCAAACAGGAGAGTCCGACTCGTCTTTTTCCTCTTTCGTGTCTAATTTTTTTTTCACGTACTCGCTAATTCGCGCTAGGTAGATTGTCTCTTCGCAACTTCTTTATTTCCCCCCTTCCCTTCCTTGCGCACCAGTGTCACGACACACAAACCGCTCACACCAAGCCACAGGTCCGCAAAGATGGCAGTTACGTGTGAAGTGATCCTGCTGTACACGGCAGCGGCCATCCTCGGCTTCTGCTGCCTGTTCGCCTACAACTCCTTCTTGTCGTCCCCGTCCTACCTCGAGCACTACTACCAGTTCGCGCTGGTGAAGTCGACGGACAATGTGAGCTCGCTGCCCAAGGCCAAGACGCCATCCTTCTGGAACAACATCTCAACGTGGGTGACGGTGCTGATGATGGTGCCCATGTTTCTCATGCAGTTCCTGATGCTGTCGCCGGTTGTGCTCCGCCAGAACATCCAGATCCGCATGACGATCGGTGCTGCCTTCTCGCTCGTCGCTGTGCTGCTGGTGCCTGTGTGCGCTGCCAGCGGTGGCGTGAGCGAGGGTGGTGCGATGGCTGTGATCATCATTGCCTGCCTGCTGTGCGGTGCCGCGACGACGACGCTGGAGTCTGCTCTCTACGCGTTCTTCGGCTCTCTGCCGACCAAGTACATGACCGGCTTCGTATTGGGCGGCGGCTTCTCTGGCAGCATCAACTCTGTGCTGCGCATTGTGATCACTGTGGGCCTCCCCTCGACCTTTGCCGGCGTGAAGACGAGTGCTGTGATCTTCTTTTCCATCGGCATGGCGCTGATGGTGGTGACGATCGCGATTGTGTTCCTGATGCGCCGGAGCCCGATGGTGCGCTCGTACTGCAAGGACTACCGCCAGCCCGGCGACATTCCGCGCTCTGCGCACGAGGAGGACGCGGAGAAGGCCCGCCTGGCGACATTGGCGCTGGAAGTCGATGCTGATGGCGCTGCGGTGGCGCATGGATCGTCAGGTCCTGCAGAGGACATCGGGGACGCGACGGCGGCTATGGCGAAGGCGAACCAAGATGCTTTGCACTCCGTGCAGGGGGCTGCGGAAGTGGATGTGATGGAGCCGGTGGAGTCGGACAGCAGTCGTGGTGTTGCTTGTGATGCTGGGGAGTCTCGCTTCTCTGAGGAAGGGGAGGCGAGCGTGTTCGCGACGGCGCGCAAGATCTGGATCATGATGGTGTGTCTGGCCGTTAACATGTTCACGACGCTGGTGCTGTTCCCCGGTATTGGATTGAATGCAATGCAGACGAGCAAGCCGGCGGATGCGACGGCGGAGAAGGACGAGACGACGTGGGGTGCGGAGGCCATCATGCCGATGGTCATCATTCTCATGTTTAATGGTGGAGACACCGTCGGCCGCCTTGCAGCAAACTTCAAGAAGATCTGGGTGCCGCGTTTCTACGTTCCTTTCATCGTTGTCATCCGCGCTATCGCCTGCGTCATCCCGCTGGCGCTTGGCGTGTGCACTCCCAAGGTGATCAACTCGAACGCCAACCCGATCGTTGTGTTCCTCGTGTTGGGTATCACGAACGGCTACCTGATTGGCCTGACGATGGCCTACGGCAGCAGCGACCCGCGCCTGACGCACAAGGAGCGCGGCATTGCCGGTGCGTGCCTGTGCTTCGCCCTGCTCTGCGGCACGACGGCCGGCTCCGTGGTGAGTCTGATCGTCGTGACGCAGGCCTTTTGATGACTTTTCCGAGCCGGTTTTTTTTTCTTCGCATGAATCTTCTTTCAACAATGCGGGTGGTGGTGATGTCAATCGCGGGCCTGTTTCTCCGCATTTCCATGTTCTTACTTGAATGGCGCCGTTTGACTTTCTTTTCATCCTTTTTCTATCAGTGGCATCGGGACGGCTTTACCGAAGCCGACTGTTTTTTTGTTTGTTTGGTGTTCTGTCTTCATTGAAGATGTTCCCAACGGGTTTCTTTTTTTTTTGTCTTTTAAACGGAGATATTCCGTTTTTTTATGCCGAGCGAAAACACACGCATGCGCGGAAGTTGTTGCGCTGCTGTGCCTCCTATTTCCTATCCCTGACTAAACTTTTTTATACCTATATACATGCTTTTTTCTCCCTTGTGTAAAGAGACAGCGTTTCAGTGCTTTTCATATAGTGCGCAAATAATTGTCGTGGCACCTCCTCTCTGGGATAAAAAAGGGGAAAAAACAATGTGAGGCTGCCATGTTGCCGCTCAGGCTTTGGCGACACTGACTATCTCCCGATGAGAGCCTTTCCTTCCGTGTGGGTGTGTGTGTTGGTGCTTCTAAAGGAACGCCACTGTGTGCACAGAGCTGCAACGATGACGGGAGAGAAATAAAGAGGGAAACACAAGAGATGAGACGACGTTGAGGAGCCAAAGGTAAAAAAACAAAGCTCTATAGAAGTAAGCCGTAAGTCCATTAGGACCATTTTCTATCCAGGATGAGGGCGGTGCTGCAAGGAGAAGAGAGGAAAGGAGAACAGAAAAGAGAGCTGTGCAGAACGTTTTTTTCTCTCTATGCGTGTGCCAAAGCGTCCTTGCTGTGCCTCGCGTTTTCCGTTTTTTCCCCCTTCGCTCCCTCTCTGCTCTGTCGCACCAACGACAGAAGCGTGCCATCCTTCTAACCCGTCCCCACAAAAGAAAGACAAATGAACAAACTCTGCTTAAGAAATACCAAATGCTTGTTTCTCGCATACAGGTGAAAACACACAAAAAAACTACAACAACAACAACATGGAGAAGAGGTTCTGCTTGCAGATCTGCGTGACGTTTCTTCCCCTCTTGCTTTTTTTAAAATTCGACATTGAAGTGAAGCTCTTCGTCTCTGCGGTGAACATCAGACCGATATAGAGGCATCCGTACCATCGACGAAGATGCAAAAAAAAAAACAACAAAAAAGAAATTAAGGAGTAGCGTCCTATCTCTCCATAGCATGCCCCTCATAAAAGTGGGAAACAGCACGTGTTTAAAACAAACAAAATAAGATTACTGTCTCTTTCCGTTCAGTTCTAGTGACTCCCTCACACATTCAAACAACGAAACGACACGCTCGAAATGCAAACAAACAGCTCCTCCGTGAGGAGACTGTTGAGCCAGTGTGTCGACAGAACTGCAGGTGCTGGTGTACGGGAATCGTTTCTGAAAGGCACTGAGCGGCAGCGGCGTCTCGACACAGGTAGAGTGCATCGCAGCACAACACAGAGACAGATTAAAACACTGTCTCTTTCGTCAATTCCCAGTCGCCTCTTGCCCTATGCTCTTCCGCAATTCAAAATCCCTCCCCCTCTCACTTCTTTCGTTCGCTTGCTTTGTGCTTCTGATCATCAATTCATCTGCAACCGCTTTTTTTTTGTGTTTGTGCCTTTCACTCACACACCCGTCTTCACGTTCTACAGGTGCACCTCAGCTGTTTTTCTTTTCTTTGCGCTCTCCTCATATATCACTGGCTGCGACAGAATCGTCGATACCACCTGGCCAACCCACAACTAGATTCTTGCACTGCAGACTCGATTTCTATTTACCTTTTTCGTCCAATCAACCCGTACACCGCACTACCCGTGCCCCGCTTTGGCCCCCCCTGCTCGACTCTCCACACTTGCTTCACACTTGAAGGAGTACTCTTAGAATTTACCATATCATCCCTCCAGGCGAAGCAACAAAAGAAAACAAAAAAAGAAAATACATATTCATCTCCCTACAGTGCCCCAACACTCTTCTACAGAAGCGCATACTCACTGCAGCACCACAGCAGCACATACATAGAGAACCGTGACCACCTCCTCACATCACCAAGGTCTTCCACCGGCTACAGAATCCCTATTTGGATCTTGCAAGCGCTGTGCATAGCTGACGAATACTCTCCAGATCGTTGCTATCACCCACAACACTACACTGCCCAGGGGAACCTACAAGAGGAAGAACAAAGAAATCGCATCCCCATTACTCTGCTCTCTCCGCTCTCACTCTTCACCTCACTGCGTTCCCTTTACCTACGCGTCTACACTATCCTGTCGTGCACATATTCTTCCCGCTGATTTTTTTCTCTCTGCTAGTTCCGCTTTTCACTTACCTTTAGCCTCCTTCTTTTTCTGCCCTCTTTTGTAGTTTTTGCTACTTGGCTTGTCTCGGCATTCTCTTCCTGTGAAACTGCTTGAATACTCTGACTAGCAACCTAGTACCTCTCTCTTTTCCCGTATATCCATCGCTCGCGCATCTGCTCCCGCGTCCTCTTCTTTGCCTCCCACCACTCTTTCCTTCCCCCCCCCCTTTTTTCTCTCTACCTGTTTGTGACTCCGTGTCGTCGACATCGACCATGCAGACCCGCGCCAAGTCCAAGGCACGCCGCGGACGTGCGGCCGCCCAGCCGGAGGAGGTGGAGGTGGTCGAGAGCCAGCAGGACCTCGAGAACGAGGAGGAGCCGCAGCAGCAGAAGCAGGCCGCGCCAGAGGTGGCCGACGCCAACGCTGGTGGCTTCCGCGTGGTGCAGATTCTTGAGAACTACGGCGTCGCCAGCTCGGACATCAAGAAGCTGATGGAGTACGGCTTCTACACCGTCGAGTCCGTCGCCTACGCCCCGAAGAAGGCCATCCTCGCCGTGAAGGGCATCAGCGAGAACAAGGCCGAGCGCATCATGGCAGAGTGCGC